>JAFEMH010006617.1:0-117914 GCA_022495995.1 Adenophora triphylla var. japonica
CTCTTTTCAATTTTTTCTTTTAGAGGCCAGTTCATCAGCTTCTTGAAATCAGATTTCACATCTAGAGATTTCCAGAAAGGTTGTTCCCCTCAAATTACTTCAAAATGGAAAGTTTCTTTGCAGAAACCCTATTTAGGGTGTTTAAACAACTTTCATTCTCGGACTTTCCTCCCAGATTTTGAGTTTGCTGAAGCCTTTAAGTTCATTTCAAAGTCAAGGGTCCAACCATAGCCTTCTTTCATTCTGGCAGAATTGTTTTTCAAATCCAAAAAATCTTGTTGAGTGCCAAGACTCAAACCAAAAATTCTCCCAAAAAATCCATGGGATCAGTTTAAAGTCTTAAAAGACATCCCAATTTTGCCTTTCTCCAGTTTCAATTTATTTACAGGTCAAAACACAAACACACACACACACACACATACAACAAAAGGATTTCAAATGTTTGGAAGACATACTGCTTTGCGAGCGCGTCGGAGTGCACACTAACGTCCTTCCCGGCAGCGTAACATGACCTCCGAAGACTCAATCTCTGATCCTCGGGCTTTTTCAGAAGTTTTGGCCCTTAAAACAAAAATGGCATTGGCGACTCAGTTTTGATTTCACAAAAAATCGGAGTACATCACGGTGGCGATAACACTGCGGGAAAATAAGCTTTTCAAAAAAAATGATATGTGGTATATTGAGTGAAACCATTAAAACTTCCCGTTATAGCCTCCTAACACGAGTCGGGGATAAATTGTGGTCTAACAATCCCACGTACCGGTATCATTTTATTTTCAAAAAAAAAAAAGGAAAAGATTTTGAGGTCAAGCTTCCGTCTCAACATTTGAAAATCCTTTGCTTTGTGTGTGTTGATTTTTTGACTTTTGAGTTTTCGTGTTTGTTTTTGGCCGCCTCGGAAAAGTCAAAATTTTATTTGTCGGAATAATGTCCCTAGCTGTCGGAATTTTGTGCTTATGTGCTTATGTGTTCATAAAATTTTCAAAATTTTCAAAAAAAAAAATTCAAAAAAAAATCATGCATCATGCTTTTTTAAGACACATAAAAAAATTTCTATTTTCTCGAGAAAAGAATATAGGCGCTTGCACACTACGCGCACGTGGCCGTACGCACACACTACGTCCTTAACCCGGGAAAATCCTTGTCGCAGTCCGTTTGAGTCTTATTACGCCTCTCGGATGAGCACGGGACTACCCAAACATCTCATGGAGCCTCGTGTCGACCATGCACTTGTCGTGACACACTTTGTCAGAGACCCGGTTGGTTTTTAGTGCAGTGTGTCATGCCCTGTACGTGTATAGACCTTTCCTTTCAAGCCTTTGTCGGCATACCGACTCAATATCTTTCGGGGACCCTAATCGGTGAAGTTGCCGGTTTTCCGCCGCGAACTTTGACCAAGATATTGGCCAGCGCCTTGACTTTCCCGGCTCCCAGGCGCACAAATTATACAACGACTCTCGGCATTGACAACTTTGAGTCATCAAGGATTAATGAATATTCCATGCCTAATTACGGCTTAGCGACGACAAGTCAAGATCAATTGTGGACGCTTATCGGTCCAAATCATGCGGACTTTTCGTCGAGCCCTCGGACATGATCTTGACTTTCGACGTCGGCTTTGTCCGTAATTTACATCGAATGCTCGTTAAGACTCGATTACACTTGAACTTTTAGGATCGTTTTTCTTTCGGTCGGTGGGACCGCTTGCCCTATAGGACCCTCGCAGAACATTTTGTCCGCCATACTGGGAGGTCGAAATACGGGTGGAATACTGAGGGGCATAGGCGTGGTGGCGGGGCCCACGGTCCAGAATCGAGTAGTTTGCAAAAAAAAAAAAGAGCAATCTTTTCCAGCCGATTAGGTTAATAAAACGTGTTTTAAGTAAACATGAACAAATAATTGCATGTTGCACGAGCCTTGAGCCCAAACACCTACCCACCTTCAATTCCCGCCATCGAACCCTCGTGTCTTTCCCCATGACTCCGCATACAAGCTTGGTTTCGGGCACGGGTCACCGTTTGATCGGTTAGGGAAGAGTCAAGCGCATACGTCGGCCGTCGTTTGTTTCAACTCCGGGTTTGAGAATGTGCGCATCAGACAGTAGCGATGGGGACAACGTCACTCCGCCTCCCGGGACTCCTCAGGCAGAGCAATGAATGGAATCGGTTAGCGTCTGAGATGAGAAGTGCGACGAGCTTACTGAATTTTGAATAGCCTTATCGAGGCTATTAAGAGCCATGGTTTGGCCGCCGGTCTCAATCCGAGATGGCACCTTCACGTGGAAGAAGAGGAAGACCTCAACCCCAATCTTGGTCGCCCGACTACTCCGAGGATGCCACCACCAGGCCTCCTTCGGTACTACCACGAGAATCCATGCTTCTCGATCTGCAGGTCGGACCTTTGGATCCATGCGGCAGAACGAGGGAGCAGAATCAATTCAGGTCCTCGGTGGGGACAAAGTCGATGCGGAATGTCCTCTCATGGTTGGGAATACCTCGAATGCCACGCGTGGAATCCCACCTCGGTTGAACCGATCAATCCAGACCTTCATCATCACAGCCACAATTTGGAATGCCGCCACAATGCAGTTGGGCCACGGTCGGGAGCCTCTCCTCGGAGAATGATGCTGGTTCGGTTGCTCCTCCACCTGGCTTTCACAAATCCATTCACTCGAGACTTCTACGGGTTATCAAGCCTTCATCCCGGTTTCATCCGAATCACCCGGGACCACAGTATCCTCTCGGTTATGCATCCTCGCCACAACCGGCCATGCAATTCAACAACCGGGGACGGCACCTTAAGCCTACTTATGGGCCTCGCTCAGAAAATCCAAGCCATATGGCTACCTCGAATCTGCCTCCATCTTCTCTTGCCGATTGGAAGCAGCAACGGCAAGTCGGCGGTTCCTATCCTTTTGCCCGGCTCCTACCTACACTCCCAGGGGTAATTTGGGCCAGGACGAGGTTTTCACCTATGCTCAGGGATATGGTATTCCTTCCACCAATGCACCAGTGACTAGTCCTCTTCCTAGCTCAAATATCGGCTCAGGAATTCCCGCTCCGCCTTTGGATCCCCAATTGTCTTGGTTTTATGGAGCAACACAGAAATGAAAGCACGCAGTTAGCTGAATTGACCGCCAAAAAGAACACTTGCTCTTCGGCCTACAGATCCCGAGGCTCGATTGTCCCCCTGCCTCAAAAGTTTGTGATGCCCACTCTGGAATTGTTTGACGGAAGTGCATGCCCTAAAACTCACTTGGACACCTATACTTTGGCAATGAAGGCTAAGGGATGCACAAACCGGTTGGCCGATTACTTTAGTCTCTCTTTGAAGTCGGGGGCTTTGAAATGGTTTTCCGATTGCGGCTGAAGCTAGGGCTACTTGGGAACAAATTACCGGTACTTTCACGAGATAAGTATAAAGCCAACTTGGAGTGGGAGACAAACGAGTTGACACGCAAACAACGATGCGGCGCCACAATGAGAATATTGGGGATTTCTATAAGAGATGGAACTTAAAGCTCGGTGAAATGGCCATTTCCTCCCTCGACGAGGAGTTAGACATCTTTCGGTCATGCTTGAAGCCGCATTTGAGAGCTTCCCTCGGCCACTTCCCCTACGTGACTTGCGTGCAATGGTTAATTCGGGGCTAAGTTTGAAAAGGCTTACAATCGGCGGCCATTGCTGCACACGCCTACGGATATCGGGCTCCTCCCTCCAAAACTACTCTCACTTTCGCTAAAGGCAAAGAGGCGATCGGCTACGCGGGACGGGGCTAACAATGCCACTTCCTTTGTTCCCAGAAGCTGATGCATCAGATCCGGCTCCAAGACTTGAGAAACTTTTGGGATGCCTTTGAGTGATATCTTCGGAGGTTTGGTGAGAGAAGGTTTGCTCAGAGCCTTTGGAAAATTATCGGCCTAGAAACCCCAACGCTCCTTTGGATACCTCCAAGCATTGTGCCTTTCATCGGTACCATGGGCACTGACGGATGATTGCGTCCCCCTGAAAAGGCCATCCAAGGGTTGATTGAGCAAGGGAGGTTAGAAATGCAGAAGGACCTAATACTATCAATAACCCGCTCCCAACAACATGAGTGTCAACATGATCGAGTTTGGTGGTTCAAGCCTTGTGGGCACAATGGAGTTTGACTCGTCCCTTTGCAAGGTCAATGAACCGGTCATCGCGAGGCAATGAAGATGGTTGGATTGAGCAAAAGTTGCCAAGGAAATCACGATGGAAAGGTGCACAGTAGCTCCGTCTCAGTACGTCGAAGAATAGATGCATGGTTCAACGGCAAGAGCGGCTAGGCGGGGGCTACCTATCTTTAAAATAGTCTTTTGAGTCAACCTTCGTAGGTTCTAGTACTTTTCTTTCACCTAAGTCCTTCCTGGACATTTGTCGTTGTAGTCCATTTTGGACATAGTGGTTAAGTGTCTAATTTTTTAATATAAGTTTTTTTTCTTGATAGACTCGAGACATCACTTGCGCACCCACGTTACACTTAATTGAAATGGTTTTATCCAAAATGATCACTTGTCTTTGCTCAACCACTAATTCTTGAAAATGATTAATATTTAAACTAATCGAGTGAGAAAATCAATTGATATCCTTCCCAATTGGGGCTTACCAACTCCCCGTCTTGCATCTCATATGCTCACATCCCTTTCATCATCATCATCTCGTTGCTCGATGAATTTGCATGGATCTTTTCTCATATAAAGCTTAAGCAAGCAATGAAGACTTAATCTCGTTTAGGTCATCCAGTAGGGATTGCGGTTGAAACCTTTCACCCATAGGAAAGCCATTACCTCACCCTTACTAAACACTACCCTCTCATTTCAAGCTCGGCGTGTTTTGAAACCCGGTTTAGCCATCATTTTTTGCTCCATGCGAGAGAAAGTCCAAGCGAGGCCCAGAAGTTAGCTTCGAGAATCGGCGATGCGCAAATTATCTCAAGCCATGAAGGAAGGACAAAGATAATCCTCAACTCCTCGGGAAGCTTTCCAAGTCAAAAAAAAAAAAAAACAAAAAAAAACAAAAAAAAACAAAAAAAAAAAAAACAAAAAAAAAACAAAAAAAGAAACAAAAAAAAAAGAAGGATTTTAAAATCCTCACAATCTCGGATATAATTCCAAGCTCCTCGGGAAGCCTTCCAAAAAAAAAAGAAGAAGAACTTCGAAAGTCCCAAGCATCTCAAGAAGCTCTCCAATGATCAAAAAAGGAGCTGAGATTCTCGCAAGAATCGCAAAAAGTTGTCATTAGCTCGGACTTCCTCTTATCATTACCTTAAACCAATCCCAAGCCATCCTCTCAATTTTAGAGGATACTCCCATCCACCATTACCCTTGCCCTTGGCCAAGTCAAAATCTGACCTCTCATTCTTGGAGGCAATCAATCTTCCTCGCCCGTAGATTTCCCAGCCACAGTGACATCCCAGTGAGCCAACCTCTCATCTTTAGAGGTTCGAGTCGGTAAAAGGCCTAGCCGACCTCTCATCTCAAGAGGTCATAATCTCCCCAAATCACCCAGATAGCCGATCGAAGCCGGAAACCCGACTACGGTCCCTCTGGGATGGCGGTTTCATTCCTAATATCCTCGATGTCGGGATCAAATTAATGCTTCATTGCTTGCTTAAATTGGAATCTAATCCATTTTGGTTTCAAAATTACCAATCAAAGATTGTGCAAATTCCAACCCTTCCCTTCATGTGAGCATATTTCATTTCTCCTCACAAACACTTGCCGTGGATGTCCCATGGGAGCTTCGCATCCGTGTCTTTCATGGACACTCTAAGGGGATATGTTTATTCAATCCTCCAAATCCTCAAAATCCCCAAAGGTCCTCGGACCCTCGAATTTCAACATTCATTCTCTTTTCATTCGGGATAGGCCCGAACTACGGCGACACAGGCTCTTCATAATGGAGGAACGTAGGCAACCGAGAAATGGTCGGTCGAAATCACAAACAAATCTCAAAAAAAAAAAAAAACCCGGTCTCATCAAGGATCGACCCTATACACTTTCCGCCCTTCCAAGCTTGATTTTCGATATCAGGTTGGTTTTCTCCTTGTGATTAATCAAAATATTTGTTCATATCAGATTTAGGGATTGAATAACCCGAACATTAACAAAGGGTTTTAAGCGGCCTTGTGATCATCATGAATAAGACAAGTTTTCAAGTGTCTCGACAAGTCTTCTCTCTCTCCATCATAGGGAAATAGAGCCAAACATCTGTGTCTTTAAATGCGGGCTTCCATACACTTTTCCACACCTTGTGATGCTTATACTCTCTCAAAAGAGTCAAACCTAAAGCGAGAGTGTCATACACAAATTCGGGAGACATTCCCATCTTTCAAAAGATATGCCCCTGCACGTAAACATTTCCGAGTCTTGTCCGATGGCTGAGGGTTGACTAAGGTACGAAAAGATGGGTCCCCCTCGGTCACATGATAACTACATCGGCAATAAAACATTGAATTTCTTCATGCTTTGAGGGCTTGCTAAGCGGTTCTCCCAGGTTCTCCTATAGTAGCTCTTCAAGCTGGGGCTTATATAGTCATCTTTGGGACCACATTGGTTTCTTCACTACGAGATAGACTCGCCAAGTCGCTTCTTCAAAATCCGGACTTTGCCTACTCAGGATCCGGGGGCTTTGTCAAGATGGTCTTTCGGACCCGAATTTTATCAAGGCAAGAAAGAATTTCGGCTTGAACGTGGTACACGGCAGCTTCCCGTAGCATCGGAATTCAAGATCAGGGTTTCTCCCGGCATTAGCAATTTCATCAAATCATTCTCCGAGCAAAGTTTCGGCCAAGGTCACAGCTCATCCAAATGAAAGAAGCTTCACTCGTATCAACGTTGGCCCTAAAGTCTGTCAGCATCAGCTTCAAATGACCAAGAATGAGAGGGAAAGTTTCAATCAAGACCCGGAATCCGAATCCAATCTCATCAAGATTGAGGTCCATGTGATATTCTTGACAAAACCTCCACCCGACAACCCATTTAAGTCGTGATCAAGGGTTCTCATCCCCCACTTGATCAAAATTTGTTCCAAGCAGTCTCCATACCCATGCATCCCCACTAAAAATCTCCCAAGGGCTCATGTAGCATGCACAAAACTTGAATCAATAGGAAAAATCCTAAGTGATTGAAAATCATAAATCGTAATTTCCCTGCCAAAAGCTTAGGCTAAGTGCATCTTAGAAAGCAAGTAAATGCATCATCTCGCAAACTTGTGCAGTGATACTCTCACAATCATTTTTGGCTCTATAGCCATGCATCTGTCACCATAAATATCATATATGCATCTTCCTCTTCACTAACGAACGCAGGAATTCAAACGTGAAATCAAATCCCCCTTTTCGGCAAGGATGATCTTCACCAAAGACGACCTCCAATGTCCACAAATGGATGAAGACGCCCTCCAGCATCTACAGTTTGGCAAAGACAAGCTCCGGCGTTTGCAACTTGCTAAAGACGACCTCCAATGTCCACAAATGGATGAAAACAGCCCCAATGAAGACCACCTCCCGATTAATACTGCGTTCGGTCGAGAGACGTCAAGTTCTCAAATACAATTCGGTCAGAGACGCCAAGTTCTCGAAATACAAATCGGTCAAGACGCCAAGTTCTCTCACATACAAATTGGTCGGAGACGCCAAAGGTTCTCAATACAAAATCGGTCGGGGACGCCGAGTTCTCAAATACAAATCGGTCAGAGACGCCAAGTTCTCCAAGGCAAGAAGGTCAGAGACGCCAAGCTCTCCAATACAATGCGGTCAGAGACACCAAGTTCTCAAAAGCAAGAAGTCCCAATGTGTCAAAATGCTCCCCGAAACGGCAAATCGTCGGCGAAACCGTCCAGCAGCACTTAACAACTCTTCATCAACATATTGTAGCCTCGAGTCCTTCCGGCAACTACAGGTAAGCACGGCACATGTATGAAAGCATATCTTAGTCAACTACTTTTCTAAAGAACATTATCATCGGATCATAGGGCGACTTCCCCAAGCAGTCAAAACCTTAGGAGTGACTTCCCAAGCAGTCAAACCATGAGGCGACTTCCCAAAAATAGTCGGATCATGAGGCGACTTCCCCAAAGCAGTCAAACCATAGGGCGACTTCCCAAAAATAGTCAAACCACGGGCGACTTCCCAAAATAGTCGAATCATAGGGTGACTTCCCAAACGATCAAACCGTAGGGCGACTTCCCAAAAATAGTCAAACCGCGGGGCGACTTCCCAAAAATAGTCGAATCATGGCGACTTCCCAAAAATAGTCGAGATCATAAGCGACTTCCCTAAAATAGTCAATCCCTCGGGTGACTCCCAAATGATCGATCAATCTCTAAGCAACGCTTCCTAAAATAGTCAATCCCCTCGGGTGACTCCCAAATACGATCGATCTCTGGGCGACTTCCTAAAATAGTCAATCCCTCGGGTGACTCCCAAATGCTGATCAATCTCTAGGGCGCTTCCCTAAAATAGTCAATCCCTCGGGTGACTCCCAATCTGATCCAATCTCTAAGGCGACTTCCCTAAAATAGTCAATCAATCCGGGTGACTCCCAATCCTGATCAATCTCTAGGACGACTTCCCTAAAATAGTCAATCCTCGGGTGACCCCCAATCTGATCCAATCCTTGGTCCATCCACTTGACCAGGCGTGATCACTTTTCTTCCCGATGGTTCTCGTAAGTCGAGTCTTCCCAGCAAGAATACCTTCAAATAGCCTCCATCAGGTAAAAACCTCAACTTAGGTTCATACTCTGAACTAAGTTCCCGTTTAGGTTCGTACTCTGAACAAAACCTCAACTTAGGTTCATACTCCTGAACTAAGTTCCCATTTAAGGTTCATACTCTGGACCAAACCCCGACTTAGGATCATACTCTGAACTAAGTCTCCATTTAGGTTCGTACTCTGAACAGAACCTCAACTTAGGTTCATACTCTGAACTAAGTTCCCATTTAGGTTCATACTCTGAACAAAACCTCAATTTAGGTTAGTACTCTGAACTAAGTTCCCATTTAGGTTCATACTCCTGAACCAAATCCCGACTTAGGATCATACTCCTGAACTAAGTCTCCATTTAGGTTCATACTCTGAGCAAGACCTCAACTTAGGTTCATACTCTGAACTAAGTTCCCATTTAGGTTCATACTCTGAACCGAATCTCAACTTAGGTTCATACTCTGAACTAAGTTCCACATTTAGGATTCATACTCCTGAACAAAACCTCAACTTAGGTTCCATACTCCTGAACTAAGTTCCCATTTAGGTTCATACCCTCTCAAAAGAAATTCCGGCGGTTAAACGTAAGGCCAGGTGCCCCGAGAAAGATAACGGAATCCCGTTTCTTTCATCAAAATCATCCCGGCGGTAAAACGTAAGACCGATCTCCCGAGAAAGATAACGGAATCCTGTATCTTTCATCAAAATCATCCCCGGCGAGTAAAACGTAAGACCGATTTCCCCAGCGAATACGTGCGATTTTCCCAAAGCCAACGAAATCTCGAGTAAATTTCGAACTACGGCCGGCTTGATTCCCACTCGGGATACGTAGGTAGCCTATCATTAGGTCCGGCCACTCGACCAAAATGGTCATCCTTTCCTTCGGCGACGGACGTAAGACCGATCCTTTCAAGCAAAGTCCACCGAGAGGACCATCTATCCCCACCATTAAGGTTCGAGGCACCTAAAACGCCATCATCTTCAAGGTCAGGCGCCTAAGCGCCATCATCTCCCAGGTTGATACCTTAAAAACAATCATTCCCGGGGTCGAAGACCCGAACTACGGCAGGCTTGATTCCCATTCGGGATACGTAGGTAGCCTATTGTGAATAGGTTCAGCCACTCGATCACTTGATCATCCTATCAAATATGGAGCCTTACTCTTATCGGCGACCCCGCTTCCTTCGAAAGCACCGTCGCCGAGGGCTCTTGTAAGTGCTCCAATTTGAGCTTGTTAGTATTTTTGTTAGAAAATTAACGAAAGTTATAACATTTCTAACAATTCCTAACATTCCTAACATTTCTAACCAAGTAAGGGTAGATTAGGGATTGCCAAAAAAGATAAACCAAGAAAGGAATCAAAAAAGCAAAAGAAATAGTCAAAAACCAAAAATAGAAAGCTGCTGGAACAAAAGCTGCATTTGTTAATTTGATTTTTTTTGAAAAATATTCCTTGTGTCCAAAGCACAGCTGTAATTAATGAACAGTGCACGGCGCGGACACCTCGGCGCGGATATGATTGCATTTTCGAGGCTTATAAATTGAACCCTCCTCTCTCGGTTTACCTGACACATTTTGACACGGCAACGAAGTTACGGCGAAATATAGAGAGAAAACGGTGGGAATCCTTTGATTGCCACCATTTTCTCTTGAATATTTCCCAATCCACTCCAAACATTCTCAAATCACTCTTAAAGACACCAAGCTCAAGCTTGAAACACTACTCGAAGAGGAAGATTAGGGAGAAAACATGGAGGACTTAAGTGTTATCCACTTGTTTTCTCTTTGATCAACTCTATCATCAAACCCTAAACACTTTCAAGCCTTGAATCCACCCAAACACAAATCCAAACACCAAATCTTGATACTCCTCAAGTCAAAACACCAAATCTTGATACTCCTCAAGTCAAATTCCAAGCCTAGGAAGATAGGGTGTCACCGTTGGTAAAGCCCTCCTTCTCAGAAACCCTAAAATTCTCTTTTAACTTCTTGTTCATCTTGTTCTTCTTACTTGGGTCTTTTTGATGTCTATTTTAACTTAAGTTTTGACCCAAGATGGTCATCTTGAAGTTCATCTTCATGAATGACCATCTCAAATGGTCCCACATTTTAGATCTCTAGTTGATTTTTCTCTTAAATTTCATTTCTACAAAACATCCCCTTTCCCTTTGCAAAGGACATGTTTCAACCCCATAAATTCCCCAAGGATGACTTGAATATGATAACCACTTAACAAAAAGTAGTGGTATCAAGTCTAGGGATGAAAATGGGGTGAACATAGATACAAATCCCCCAAAAATCACATTTTCCCTCAAGAACATCTTGCTGTCCAGTAGCATTGTTCTGAGACCTCCAGTCCATTTTCCTATTTTTTGGACCCAGTAAAACTCGGAATTGGACGTTGACTACAAAACACTTTTTGTACCCAACATCTAGATCTTTCCAAACATATTTTTATTTTATTTTTGGGTTAGTAAAACTCCTCTTTTCAATTTATCTTTTAGAGGCCAGTTCATCAGCTTCTGGAAATCCAGATTTCACATCTGAGATTTCCAGAAGGTTTGACCCCTCAAATTACTTCCAAAATGGAAAGTTTCTTTGCAGAAAACCTATTTAGGGTGTTTTAAGCAACTTTCATTCTCAGGACTTTCCCCAGATTTTGAGTTTTGAAGCCTTTAAGTTCATTTCAAAGTCAAGGGTCAACTGCCTTCTTTCATTCTGGCAGAATTGTTTTCAAATCCAAAAATCTTTTGAGTGCCAAGACTCAAACCAAAAAATTCTCCAAAAAATCATGGGATCAGTTTAAAGTCTTAAAAGACATCCCAATTTTTACTTTCTCCAGTTTCAATTTATTTTGGTCAAAACACAAACACACACACACACACACACAACAAAAGGATTTTCCAAATGTTTGGAAGACTCGCTTTGCGAGGCGCGTCAGTGCACACTAACGTCCTTCCCGACGCGTAACACTGACCTCCGAACCTAAATCTCTGATCTCGGGCTTTTTTCAAAGTTTTGGCCCTTAAAACAAAAATGGCGTGGCGACTCCGTTTTGATTTTCACAAAAAAAATCGGGTACATCACAACATGCATGATTACCCATATATTTAGTTTCGTATATCAATCATCAAAAGCATGGAATCATCAACAAAACCACAAAACAAAAAAAAATCCAAAAAAAATTCCCAAAATTCGAACTTAGCCTAATCAACAAAAAATCAACCAAAATTGATGAAATTAAGCGAATCAGAAAGTTCTTACCCCTATAGGCGAGGATTCATCGATTTATGATCCCTTTTATCGGGATAAGGCGAGAGGGAGGTACCGTAAAAATCATATTTTCGGTCGGTCCTCACCAACTCCCTTCTCCTCAACCTCGCGACTTGTGAGAGATTATGACGCGCTTGTCGAGGCATAATGTGCCCTCCTTGATCCATTGGAGTAGTAGAAGCTTGAGATTTCAAAAACCTTGGAATTTTTTTCTCTCTTTTCTCTCTTCTCTCCTCGACAACAATGACCAACAATGGCCATTGCCCATAATTTTCCTTACATTTTAACAATGCGGGTGCGACGGAGTATCCGATCAATGCGGCCTCTTTTCCCATCCCTAGCCGGCGGCTTCATTTTCCTCATGCTGAATTTACACTTCTTCCCCTGGACTTTCCAATTGAATTTTTTTTTTCGTTATCTCCAAAACGGAATAACGTTGTCTCCCAAAAATCTCCGTTATCTCCAAATAAAATAACGTTTTCTCTAAAAATATCTCCGTTATTTCTGTCAGAGAGAAATAACATCATTCCAGCTTTAGTTCCCTCTATCTCTGTCAAAAAGAGATAGCACCGTAAGCTTTAGTTTTCAGCATTAGCTCCCTCTATCTCTGTCAAAAATAGATAGCGCCGTAAGCTTTAATTTCCAGCTTTAGCTCCCTCTATCTCTGTTAAAAAGAGATAGCACCGTAAGCTTTAGTTTTCAGCTTTAAGATCCCTCTATCTCTGTCAAAAAGAGATAGCGCCGTAAGATTTAGTTTCTCAGGTGATCCCTCAAAATGTTCAAATCAATCAGGTGACAACCTCCATTAATTGTCAAATCAATTAGGTGATCCCTCAAAATGTTCAAACCCATCCGGTGACAACCTCTATTAATTGTCAAATCAGGCGACAACCTCCATTAATTGTCAAATCAGGTGACAACCTCCATTAATTGTCAAATCAATCAGGTGACAACCTCCATTAATTGTCAAATCAGGTGACAACCTTCATTAATTATCAAATCAGTCAGGTGATCCCTTAAAATGTTCAAACCAATCAGGTGACTCCTCCATTAACTATCAAATCAATTAGGTGACTCATCCATTAACCGTCAAAACTCTGCAGATCCTAAACATGTTGCTTAACTGTCTAGTGGTGATCCTGAACTACGATCGTGGCTTGATTCCTCCCGAGGATATGTAGGTAGCCTTTCAAAGGTTCAGCCATCCGACCACATCGGTCACTCCCTTCCTTTGCCATATCCCCATCCTATTAAAAGGACCATCCAGTTGACCTCTTAGGTCACCTTCTCTCTACCTTTATAGCAAAGGACCTGTTTCTCTTCACCATTCCCAGTAGTTCCAAACTACGATCGTGGCTTGATTCCCTCGGGATACGTAGGTAGCCTATTTTAGGTTCATCCAATCCATCACATACGACATCCTTTCCCCAGTAGATCCAGAACTACGATCATGGCTTGATTCCTCTTCGGGATACATAGGTAGCCTTTTCAAAGGTTCAGCCATTCGACCTCTTTAGTCACCCAATCCCAATTCATCTCGGCAGTTTACCAGATTGGATTCTCACTTTTATCGACAACCCCACTTGCTTCACAAGTATCGTTGCCGAGGGGCTTCTGTAAGTACCCAAATCTGGCTCATGCCTTCCAATCTAAGTTTCCTAGCAATTTCCCAATCTTTCATGAAGTTTAGGGGCAATTCGGTAACTTTTCTCTACTTACCGAGCAAGGAAGGACCTATCAGGAATAAAAATTTTGGATAGGACCTCGCTGGAAATAAGTTTCCAATTTGCCACCTTGCATGTTTCCAGAAACAAGCTGACGCGACGGAAGATTTGGACGGGCGGCTTCTTTTAGCGCATGGTCAAACCGTGCGGCTTCATTAGTAGCACAGCAGAAGCCTATAAATAGAGGCCTCCTCTACCCATTTTGAGATACAATTAACACATCAAAGTTACTCTGCAGAAATCTAAGCTCCAAATACAGTATCCTAAACATACCAAACCTCTCTCTCTCTCCTAAATTAATCCAAACCTAATCTATTCCTAATAGATATTGCCTAAAAAAACCTCCCTTGGAAGATAGAGAAACACCAATATTGTTAATCTCGCCTTCCCTCACTTCTAATCTATTATTATACACTCTCATTCTCTTGCTACTTGTTCATTACTCTCTATTATATCATAAAGTTTCAATCTTTGCAATGTAGATATACTTCCCTTCCCTACACAAATGACTCATGGATATCCTCTCCCTAGGATGAACAAGATTCCACAAGTGGCTTGTTCTAGGAATGATCTACCAAATGAGGATGTGACCCCTTTACATTTATGTCTAAAAATGCAATCATTATTTACTAAATGTTCTCCCCTTCCCTAGATCTAGCTTTTCCTAGGATTGTCCACCTATTGAGGTATTAAGGGCATAGGAAAAGTCATGAAGATCCCTCCTTTTTTCATTATGTTCTTAGATTAGTGAAACTCCTTGTATTTTCACATTAAAAATCAAGTCTTTACATTAATATTATTTCCCCTTCCCAAAGTTGGAATCTTTCTCCGAGGATTGTCTAAAAAAGCCTACTAAGGCATCAAAGACATAGGATGAATATAAAGATCCAATAATTATGTCTCATTTATCTAGTCGCATGGTTCTTGAGCATTTATATAGTGAAGGTTGGTGTAAAGACTCAATCATTACACTAATCTCATTACAAAATGCCATAAGTTTTGCTCCTTTTAGAAATTTTTGATTCTTGGCCCCAAGATCTCCTATGATCACTTGAGATAAACACACCAAAATGTCCCTATGAATCACCATTGTCTCAAGATGTAGGATTGATGGCCAAAGATTCATTCTTTTTTCTAATACCTCATTCTTGAGCTTAAAATGATTTCTTTGATCACATTTGACTAAAATCCCCAAGGAAAGTTAGATTAAAATATGCCAAGGCTCCTATGCCAAGATTGGTTGATTAATCTAATGGGAGGGTCGAAAGGTCGTGTAATGATGATCACAAGCTCAAAGATGAATATGTGATCAAAATCTCGAAGACATCAAAGTCCAATGCATTTTGAACTAAAACCTTCTCAAAATGGTTCTTATGTTCGGATAAAGACTTGGAACATTCTTTCTCTTTCTTAAATCACACACACACACACACAAGCACAAATTTTGGACCTTGGAAGACTTGCATTTTCATGGCTCCTTGGGTGAACGCCAAACGTTCTTCCCGAGGGTAACTTAACCTCAGAACCCTTTACTATTTCATTTTCTTCAAAGTTTTGAGGATAAATCAAAATGGTGTGGCGACTTCGTTTTCATAAATTTGATGTTTTCCAACGAGGTGACTTAGCCTCAAAGCGATACGGAAAAGCTAAACCCCAAATGTGGGAATGGCATTTTTGCGCGATTCGTGGGGTAATTCACACCAATGTAGGGGAGTTTCTGAGAATATTGCTGAGCAGTACATCTACTGTTGGCTGATGAAGTTGTTGTGGTTTCTATTCTTCCCACAGATTGACTACCAAGTCAAGACCCATAAGTGGGATATCAGCTTCCCAAAGTCCTTCCTTGAAACCGCTTTGTACTTGCAAGTAAGTGTTGGAAAGCCAGCTATTGTAGATGCGGTTTCATCTTGGGCCTCTTGAGAAACTCTTTCTTGAGTCTTTGGTACATTAAAATCATAAGTATCCCTAATGTCCATATAGTCTATGGTTACATCCAATCCTTGAACATTTGCTATCAGGCATGGAATTGTCCTTCTATTGCCTAGAACTCTCAAACCAGAAACAACATTGGTGTAGAACTGATCAATGTAGGAGGGAATGGTGCAATGCTGCTTCTTATTGAAGAGGGGAAGTACTCCAAAAGCCTTCATCTTCCTTATCATTTCTCTTCTTAAAGCATCTTGCTTCAACTCTTCTTCTTTTATCTCTCAGCCTGGTAGAAAGAAATGGAGGTCCTACAAAAATAAATTTATTTAGTTAGATCCATTTCAATAAGTCATAGCTCACGGGTTTAAGTACAAATGCGGTTTAGCAATAGTGCGGTTGAGTAAGTGAATTTCTCAAACTCCTAAGTGAATTATGAATTTTATAGTCAAAATGACAAGTGAGAAATAGCATGCGGTTTTAGATGGAATGCGGTTTATATGAACATGAAAATAAGTAGCATAACATCTAATGGTAAGTGAAAAGCAGCATGCGGTTTCGAGTAATTATAACATGCGGTTACAATAATGTGGTTTAACCTATACGGTTTTACCATGAAGTTTTACTCGTGCGGTTTTAGAAAGAAACTAAGAGGTTTTGAGAGATGAGGTTCTAAAGTATATTAAAGGTAAAATTTTCAAAAAAAATTTTATAAGTATTGAAAACATGATTTTGAAATCATACAATCCAACCTATAGAGTATTTTTAAAATTTATATGAGCAGTTTATAAATATACGAATAACACTAAAAACACCAAGAACATAGGCATGATAAAATTTCACCAAAATCAACATATTGCATGTCAAAATAATTCTAAAAGGTTCTAGAACAACAATATAAAAACAAAAATAAAGCTTTGGTCAGGAATCAACACTAAAACATGAAGAGAAAGTGGGTTTTTGAAAACCCAAAATTGTAAATATCAAAATCATTAACCTAGATGTGTATAGATCATCAAATAAATTACATAATTAGAATCTATACAACAATGCGAGCAAAACCCAACATAAATTAGACAAAACATTAAGAAATGAAGAAGTAATCAGCCAAAATGTAATTTTGGCACACGAATGGTTTTACAGTTCAATAATGGCGATTTGCAAAAATTTAGAGCTTTTAGAGTTAGAAATATACCATGTCGTTGAATGCTTTCTTAGGTTCTTTAGGAACTTTAGAAGATTTGGGAATGGCAGGTTTCTCTTTTCATTTTAGGTTCCATGAATTTCAGTTTTAAGTGAGAGAATATAGAGAGAGAAAGTGAATGAGGACAAGAAATTACATTGACAGAGAGTTTGCGTAATGGTTGGAAGTGTAGCATGAACATGTTATATATAGTGGTTCCTAGGGTGGAGTGAATATAGGTGATGATGGTTCCACTATCCCACTAAGTGAACCGGCCGGTAACCTTAGTTCCACCCTTTCACCTTCTTCACGTATCCCCATGATGGGCGATGTGAAGGGTTTAATTAAATATTCGTTTTCATTAAATGCATTTAAATTTCAAAAAACGTGGGAAAATAACTTTAAAATTATCCTTATACAATTAATTTGTCCCAAAGAGACAAGAATCAAATAATAAATATAAAAGACTTACCTAATTCCACGTGGCATACTGAGTTTGATATAAAAAATAATAATGGTTTTTTTAAAATAATAAGGAAAATATCAAACCACTTAAGATTTCTTCAAAGCTAAGAAATGAATAACGTTGAAATTTTAGTGTTGAAACATGGTTTGTATCATGCGGTTGAGAGCATGAGGTTGATTACATACGATTTGATTCACGCGGTTTCAACAATATTAAGGTTTGAAACCTCAACAAGATTTTGACACGAAACATACTTAAAACACAAGTTAGTAACAAAAAGCATATGAACTTATTTAAGTTCAAGCATTCCCATTTCTAATCTATGGAATGTAAATCTCTTGTAGTCAAGAGATTTTGTGAGGATGTCGAAGCCAATTTGATTTCCTGTACCCACATGCTCTAAATGGATGTTCCACTTTTACACATGGTATTTGAGGAAATGATACTTGATGTCTAAGTGTTTGGTGTTTGAGTGCATGACATGGTTTTTGTATCTCAAATTGTTGAGGCTATTGTCACACATGATTGGGCAATTTCCTTCATTGATTCCATAGTCCACCAACTGTTGCTTTATCTAGTATATTTGACAATAGCAACTTCTAGCAGAAATGTATTTAGCCTCTGTTGTTGAAACTGAATCTGAGGCTTGCTTTTTGTTGGCCCAAGCAACTAGTCTATTTCTAAGGAATTGATAAGTTCTACTAGTGCTTTTCCTGTCTATGGTACAAGCTCCATAATCTGAATCTGAATAACCTAAAACTTCGAAATTCGAATCTTTGGAATACCAAAGTCCAAGATTAGTATTTCCAGAGAGGTAGCAGATTATACGATTGACCGCACTTAAATCTGTTTCTCTAGTATCAGCTTGATAACGAGCACATACCCAAACACTAAACATAATATTTTGTCTACTAGCAGTTAAGTAAAGTAATAAGCCAATCATATCTCGATATAAGATTTGATCAACCTTTTTACCTTTTAGATCTTTATCAAATTTATTGCCAGTAGCCATGGGAGTATCATATGCTTTAACATTTTACAGTCCAAACTTTTTCATTAACTCCTTTGTGTATTTGGCTTGTTTGATGAATATTCATTTATCACATTGTTTGATTTGAAGCCCAAGGAAGAATGTCAATTCTTCCATTATGCTCATCTCAAACTTACTTTTCATTAGCTTTTCAAAACGCTTATACAATAATTCATTAATAGAGCCAAAAATAATATTATCAACATATATTTGAACAAGTAAAGAATGATTATTATATTTAGCAATAAATAGAGTTGTATCGATTTTACCGCGTTTAAAGCCCTTTTCTAGAAGAAATTTGATAGAGTTTCATACCATGCCCTTGGAGCTTGCTTGAGTTCATAAAAAGCACTTTTAACGTCCATTTGATAAAGCTTGAAACATTTATAAGATGAATAGGCCAATAAAATTCTTATTGCTTCAAGTCTTGCAATTGGAGCAAAAGTTTCATCGTAATCGATTCCTTCTTCTTGCCTATGTTCTTGTGCAAACCAGCCTCGCTTTGTTTCTTGTGATGCTCCATTCACATACATCTTGTTTCTAAACACCCAATTTGTACCTATAACTCCTTGTTCATGAAATTTAGGAACGATGTCCAAACCTTACATCTTTCAAAGTGGTTAAGTTCTTCTTGCATAGCAACAACCCAACTTGAATTTTGGAGTGCTTCATCAACATTCTTGGGTTCAATTTGAGATAATAGTATGATCATCATATTTTGATCTCCTTGTTTGAACTCCGGCAAATAAATCATCAATGACATTTGAGATAGGGTGATTCTTGACTTCACGAACCTCGGGAGTAAATCTAGTTGAATAGAGGTTTATTGAAGATCTTCTATTGGTACATTGTTAGATCCTTCAAATGTAGTCATTGAATGTAAGTTGTGAAGAGGTTCAATTTCTTGAATGGTGAATTCTCACAAAAATCTTCCCTTGTAGATGCATCTGGAGTTGGAATTTCAGATGTGGTTTCAAAAGTATCTATGGGAGGTTTAGTTGAGGTCGATGGATTTCCTTGAGTTGAGTGATTTTGAGGTTCTTGATTTGGCTCAGGTGAGGTTTTGGAAGTTTTACCTATTTCATTAGACTCAACAAAATCATCAACAAAATTTGGAGCCAAATGTGGATTAAGAAGAGAATGTTCATCAAAAGTAACATGGACATATTCTAATATCTTTAAACTAGATTTATTAAAAACACGAAAAGATTTGGAATGTTTAGCATACCCAACAAAAATACCTTCATCAGCCTTAGCTCTAAATTTACCTTTGTTTTCTCTTTCATTGTAGAGGATAAATCATTTGCAGCCAATTTTTTTGATAAAGACAATGTTAGGGGTTCTTTACTCTCCAAAGTTCATATGAAGTTTTATTGTAGGCCTTATTGATGAGGGAGCGGTTTTGAGCGAAGCACGTTGTGTTGTGCGCTTATGCCCAAAATACTAAGGAAGCTTGGCTTGAAATCATTGTCTTCTTCCTCAATCAATGTCTGTTCTTTCTTTCCATAACCCGTTTTGTTGTGGAACACCAGTGATAGAAAAATTGTGATCAATTGATGGTCATCACAATATTGAGCAACATCGTTGTTTTTGAATCTGTTCCATTACTCGGACGATTACACTAACGATCTCCTCCAATGCTAGCAATAGTGACGGGTCCAAACAAATCAATGTGAAGCGATTGTAAACATCTTGAAGTTGATTGAGTTGTCTTCTTTGGTGAAAGATGAAGTAGTTTGTTTACCAAGTTGATAAGCACGACACTTTTCGATATGATGATCTGAGCCACTTTGGGCAAGCTACGAACGAGGTTTTCCCTTCCAATTTTTCAAGATACTTGAAGTTCAAGTGAATTAAACGCTTATGCCAATTCCAACTATTTTCGCTCACATTTTTAGCTACAAAACAAAGATTAGTAATACGCATGTAGAATTTAAATCAATGATGTAAATATTACTCTTTCGAATCCCTATGAGTAATGTGACTCCGGAAATGCCATCCTTAATAAAGAAATTTGAAGAAGTGAAGTTGCGGTTCATTCCTTTGTCACAAAATTGAGAAATATATAGCGAAGTTTGTGCTTGAGTCCTTCAACAAGTGAAACCTTCTCAATGGTGAGGCTTCCTCTCCTAATTGTTCCATAGCCAATTCTTTTTCCTTTATTGTTGTCACCAAAGGTTACTGAGGATGGACCGCTTACTTCAATGACATTTTCCAATAAATATCTATCTCTAGTCATGTGTCTTGAACATCCATTTTTTTGTAAAGATACCATTTATTTGATTTTGCCTTGGAGTGACCGGCCATTAAGTAGAGAATCGAAAAATAAACATTTAAAAATGAGGTCCCTTTATTCTTTTGGTTCCTTAGGTTAGCATCTTTTGATAATTAACACCTGTTTGACGGAAGGTGGATTATTCTTTACGGCATTAGGTGTGAACCTTAAAAAGGCATTTTACGGCCTTTTTGACCAGAACCATCACTGGCTACTTATCAATTATGAAAGCTACAAGCATAAGATGAGGTTTAACATACTCTTTGCTATTCTTAGGATTACCATTTATTTTTTGAGGATTGAGGTTTGTTGGGTCTTTGGCCACAAAAGGTTATCATTTTGGGTTTTTTGGACCAGCGGTTTTTTCTAGAAACGCTCTTCTTACTATTTGAAACGGAGATGCGGTCGGAGATGAAGGGCGTTAAGCCGGAACTCGTGGTTGCCAAAGATCTCTAGTTCCACCGTGTTTGTTTGTGTGATGCCGCCAACTACTCATCAGCGATTTCATCGAAGTTACACTCGGTAATGTTTTCTTTTATTTTTGATTTTTTCCAAATTACTTTCCTTAGTGGTAGACATAGTGGAAATTAAGTTTAGCCTTTTGTTCCTGTCCTTTACCTCACTTTGAAGTAGAATGCTTTTCCTTGTGAATTTCATGAGTTTGTTTTGAAAATTTCTTATTCTTTCCACAACAAGATGCAAAATTCAAATTGTCTCCTCTTCCTGGAATCCACAACCTAGACCTTCTTTGTCACCACTGAGAACTTTTAGGAGTCCAGAATTTAATAAATGTGTAACACGAGATTTTGTCCACTTAATCAATTACCTTTTTGGAGATCATTGTTTTAAGCAGCCGAAGTCATCATTCCGGAGTTGAAGTGCAAAGCAACCTTAGTTTTACAAGAATGAGATTTTGTTCGACATAAGCAGGAGTCATACTTTCGACTTGGTCCTTAAGATTTGAAATTTCGGACCATAATCACGCTTTCTCCATCTTGTACGTATTAAGTCTTTCATCGGTTGCTAAAGATAAGGCTTTCTTAAGATTTTCAGAATTGATGGATTATCCAACCTTCAGCTTTCTTGAACATCCTTTTCATGTTCCATGGGAGAAACCTCTTCCACCTTTTTCAAATTTTTCTTCTTGGAATTGTTTTGAAGGTGTTTCATTTGTAGGAGGAAAAATGGGACGTGAATACGAACTATTTCCTATCTTAATGCTAGGAGTAAGTTTGATATTTTCATCACGTAATGAAATTTGGAAGTTTTGTTAGGAAACCTCTTCTTCTATATCTAGCGACTCGTCGATTCGTTTCGAATCGACTCATCGGAATCATCCTTGGCAACAAGGCGAGATTAACCTCTTCGGTTTCATCATCGCTTCCATCATCGAATCAATCTCAATCCAAGTAGCCTGCTCCTTTGAGTTCTCTTCCTCAAGAACCATTCCCTTTCTTGACGAGAAAATTTCAGGAGAGGTTTTCTTTTCATGTATTTCTTATCTTGACTATGGACACTTAGATGCGAAGTGACCGGGTTTTCTACAATTGTAGCAAACTAGATCACTCTTTTTCTTTGTATCTCCAGCCTTAGAAAACGTTGCAGGAGGTTTGCCTTTTGAAAATGATTTTGTGAAAGGTTTTGAGGATTTTCTAAATTTTTGGAATCTTTTCACAAACACGGCAAAATCATCATCATCCATCTCGATGAGTGATGAGGTTGATATGGAAGGATCAGCAGTTTGGTTGGATGTAGATGGTTTCTCCTCTTGTTCCACTACGGACATGGAAAGCGATTTGATTTTTCCTTCAATATGATTTAATTTTAATTCATAGACTCTAAGATTGGCGTACAAGTTACTTTACCCATTTAGAACCTAAAGCGTATAGGAAAGTCATATTGATTTCCTTATCGGTTAAAGTTTTGCCAAGAGATCTACAAGCATTAACTACCTCAACATATCGGTCGTAGGTTTGACGCAAGGCTTCGTTGGATTTCTGTTGAAGTTGTTGTATGATCTTTCCAACAACAGATATAATTTGCTTTCCTTGCATTCGTCATCACCTTCGAGGTAGCTCTCTATGGCATCCCACATCTGCTTTGTGCTTTTGAGATATATCACTTTCTAAAGAGTTGAAACGGGGAGGGTTCCAGAAATGATGTGCCTAGCCTAGCTATCCAAGGCAGCTAATCTCTTCTCTTCATCCGACCACTCATCTTTTGGCTTTTTGACTTCTGAGTTTCTGTATTGGTGGTTGCATCAGTGTTGGTCTTCATTGGAATTAGAGGGCCATTGATCACGCACTCCACCAGCATTTCATCTATAGTTTCCAAATGAATAAGCATTCGGCACTTCCTGATGTCAAAGTGGTCTTCGTCCAAGATTGGAATGTGTGAATAGTTAACAGTAGTCATTGTCTTTGTATTTGCCATATCGAATCGGCACACAAGCTGTTAAGCTTGAAAAACAGTGGTTTTAAAATGTGTTCGCTCTGATACCACTTGTTGGTCCCAAAGGTGGCAACAAGGGTGAAAATACAGTTAGAGGGGGGGTGAATAGCTGTTACAAATTTTTCGCCCTCTTTAAAAACTAAACCTCTAAGCTTACAAAACCTCTTGCAGTGTGTAAGAAACTGCAAGTAGAGTTGTAAAATGCACAGCGGAATATATGAGTTATAAAGCGGTTTTGGGAGAGGCGGTTTTGCAAAGCGGTTTGATAGTGAGGTTGTCAGAAGGTGCAGTTTGCAAAAAGTGAGGCTTTGACAATGTTAACTCCAAACACTATGTCACAATAAAGGATAACTATATAAAGATCAAATAGAGACAGAGATAAATAATTAGCAAGCACAGAAAATATAAATGCAGTAAAGTATATGAACAAGCTATTTGGAGTGGTTCAATCGATAAACGATCTACGTCCACTACCAAGATGGTTAGTCTTGGATTTCTAAGAGATTTTATATTGAGTATTTGAAATTAAAGTACAAAGTACAAATCTAAAATCTTTTCTATGAAGAACAAATCTGAACTATAACCAGTGTATCTCAAATGAATAAACTATGTGTTTAAACAAGTGAGGTGTGTGTGTGTGTTCAAGATCAAGGCTCTTTAAATCTGAGAGATGTAGAGCTCAATGATTCTTGAATGTGTTAAGGCTTGATTTCTAGGCTGGGAAATATTTCTTGAAGTATGAAGATGAAGATTCAAAGGACTTAGAATTTACGGGCGAGCTTCAACTTCTCATGAACACGACAATTTCTTAAGATTCAAGCAATCTTCAAATGGTGAAGATTAGGGGTATTTATACCCAAGCATCAAGAAACTAGCCGGTTGGATACAAAGCTTGTTGTGAGGACGAGACTTGATGCAATCCCGTTGGTCCACATCAATCACTTTTGTCCTTTGGGCTGTTGATGCGAGGTAAAGGCGATCGGACCTCGCCGCAATCAAGGTGGATAGGACATCTGTCACCTTTTTAAGATCCTTGCAGATCTTGTACGAAAAAGTAGTCACGTGACAAGATATGGTAGTTGACTTTTGATATTGCTGACGTGAATTCCAACGGTCAAAAGAGTTCATTTCAAGAAGCCAATCATTGGGGCGGTTCTGGGGTCAAGCGGTTTGACATGAAAGCGGTTTCACCAGAAGAAGGATTTCCAAGAGTGCGGTTTGCACTTTGGTAATCAAGCGGTTTCAGATGAAAGGAATCACAAGGCAAAAAGGCGGTTCTACCAAGCGGTTCTAGAAGAGCGGTTCTGAAACCCTTGAAACTGCAATCCTAAGATCCAATGATTCTTGAGCCAGTCTTCAAGCCTAATTTTAACCTATTCTATAAAATGGACTTTAGCTAAAAATTGAAGTCTAAGCTTCATTACATAGGGTCCTAAAGTCCTTAAAATAAATAGGAGGTTATGGTATCAATCAAATCTAATACAAAATAGGAGGGTTAAAACATGCATACCCAACAAGAGTCTTCAGGGAGTTCTTCAGTGTTAAGTTTGATAAAACTGACAAGGGAATTAGCACCCCCTCTAAGCCCAATGCCCCTAAGCTGTTTTTCAACCTTCCCAGTAAGGTGAGTGGTTGGAACTCCCACGTGATAGTGGTGGAGAGTAGGTTAGGATGGGAATTCCCCATGCCCAATGCTAAATCCGAGGTTGTAAAAGATGAGGATTACTGGGAGTCGTATTGGCACTTTGATCTGTATAAGAGGTTGGTCGAGGTGGCCGATAGGGGCCCCATCAGTTGGGACATTTTGGGGACTACAAATAACAACTACATCCAAGCTGGGATGATAGTTGGTGAGGGGGGAGTGGCGCCTCTGGTCCCCATTGTAAGGTGCATGAGATATCCTGATTGGGTCACCCATGCCTTGTGTAGATTTGAGGAGAAATGTCAATTCTGCCAACGGATGCCCAATTACTGTAAAGACCAGGGGGAGCATGTTGTTGGTAAGAGTTTATTCGTCTTTATTTCTTAACTCGTCCATTAATTGCTCGTATGTAGAACTTTTTAGCTCGTACATGGGACCTGCTTAAATTGTATATGCAACTCTTAGCTCGTCAATTATTTGCTCGTATGTAGAACTCGTAGCTCGTACATAGAACTAGTTTGAATAGTATGTTTCTTTGATCATAGATAATTTACTCGCATGTAGACATTTGCAGCTCGTACATAGCTTGCTCATACATAGAACTCGTAGCTCGTATGCAGAACTTTTATTTGTCGCTCTAACCTTTTGTTATCTTGGTCTTGTGCAGTTTTGACCCCTGAACAAGAAGCAAATATGGGTCGCATAGTGGGAGTGTCTGACAAGAAGAAGGCCAAGAAGGCTCATGGTGCTGCCAATGCCCGAGCTAACAGAGAGAGAGAGAGGCTGAGAAAAGGAATGACTTGTTGTCCAAGGACAATGCTGGGATGGTACCAATGGAGGAGTTTGGGTCGGAGGATCCTTTGGAAAGCGGTAGCCAAGCTCGGGGAGCAGCTGAAGAGGGTGATGGGGCCAACAGGTCGATTAGGCCAAGCTCGAGCTCCGATCCAGCCCTTGAGACTACTGCAGCGACTTCCGAACACGGTACTCCTGGGGCTAGCCCTTTACATGTTGTGAATGTCAACGACGACGCCCTTGATGAAGATGATGATCGGCCCTTGAACTCTAAGAAAAGGTCGAGAGTCGAGAAGGGCAAAGCCGTCTCTCCAAGCCACCTTCCTCCCCCAGTCTCTTCACCAATGAGCCAAGAGTCCATTGAGGCTCGGATAAGGAAACTGAGTGATGTCCCCCCTCTCAGTGGGGTTAATAGTTTGAGTCGCCGTTATCCAGAATTAGGCTTTGGGCAAGTTGTGGTCAGAAGAGCAATAGATGTCGACCTGCTCTCTCATTTTGTTGATAGGGGGATGACCCCTTAAGATTTTTCCGCTCGATCCGGTTTAGTGCAGAGTGAGATAAATTTTTGTTTCCCCCATCTGTTTGGTAGTTTACTCTTTTGATCGTCACTTTAGTTTCTGAGTCTTTGTCTAGCTAACACTATAATGATTTCCTGTAATGCAGTCCCTTACCATGGTGGAGTAAGCCAAGAGCTCTTGGAGGGCGTCCATTGAGAGGGAGAAGCTGGCCATGAATCAGTACGCCAAAAAATCTCATGAGTTTACCGAGCTGAAGGAGAAATATAACGATCTGGATGCATCTTTCGACGCCCTCGAGCTCGTTAAGCAGAAGGCACTGGAGGACAAAGATAAAGCCTTGGTCGACCTCAAAGCTGCTGAGACCAAGCTTGGTGAGGTGACAACTGAGAGAGATTGTAAGTACCCCAATCTGGATCACCCTCTTCCGAGCACATGGGAAACACCGCAGACTCACAAACGCAGTCTCGAAGACCTTTGACACTCAAAACCCTCAAAAACCCCAAGCCAAACCAAGGAAGAAACCTTTCTGGGATAAAAAGGGACAAAAGGACCTTTTGAGAATTATTCAGAAATCAGAAAAGCATAAATGGTCCGTACGGACCTCTTTGCTGCAATGATTACTGAATCCCCTTAAAGTCCACAATATTCCTTCAAATCCCGGAGAACATCATTACCCCCTACATGGTTGGTCCGTACGGACCTCTTTGCATGCTGAGGTGGTCCGTACGGACCTTATTGCACCCAGACATAGTCATTCCAAAATCCCCTTAAAGTCCAAGAGATTCCCGCAAATCGAGGAAAATCAAAATTCTGGATTACCTGCAAGGTCCGTACGGACCTCTTTGTAGTTTTCCTACACTATAAATAGAGGGCTCTCCCTCCCTCATTTTCACACATCTCCCTCTTCTCTCCTCTCCCCCCAGCCTTCAGGCTCCCCTCTAAGACCCTTCGGGGCAATCCCGGCCCCTTTCGGATCCTTCCGAGGCCTTCCGAGCCCCCTTGTGGTGCTCCGAAGCCTCTTCGAGCACTCCCGCGACGCTCCCGCGACGCTCTCGCGGTGCCCCGAGGCACTCTCGAGGTACTCTGAGGCCCCTCGTGGTACTTCGAGGCCTTGCCTGGTCTTTCCCGAGGCGTCCCGGCTCTTTCCGAGTCAAACCGGCAATCCCGGCCCACGCCGAACCTCTGCCCGAATCCAACCAACGATTCCAACACACGCCGAACCTCTGCCCAAATCCAACCAACGATTCCAACGCACGTCGAACGTCTGCCCGAGTGATCCCTGCGATCCCAACGCACGCCGAAACTCTGTCCGCAGACAACCGGCACATCCCGAAGCAATCCCGGTCCGTACCGGAACACTATTTCATCCTCAGACACTATTCCCCAGCAGAAGACAGACACGAACCAACATTGGTAAGGCTTCCTTCCTACACTATTTCGATACATTTCAATAAAGCAGTGTACAATGTAGACATCCGATACATCATGCATTTTTAAAAAGCACATACACACACACAACAGTTAAAGAATATTAGGGGTATCCGAAAGACTCGTTTTACGAGGCGACTCGGGTGAGCTCTAAGATTCTATTATTCTCTTCCCGAGGAGTCATCTGACCTCCGAACTCAAAAATCTCATCACACAACAAAAACAGTTTATTTTTAAACTGATGCCCTTTTTCAATGTTTTGGGCTTAATAAAAACGGCGTGGCGACTCTACAAGCAAAACACAGCGAGACACCTCCAACGCACCGCAAAACGGAATAAGCCAGATGCCGGGGCGCGAACGCGCTGCCTAACGGATCCGGGCGACATTCCCGAATGCGACCAAACGCGAGACGTGCCGGGGCCAAATCCGCACGCGAGCCGGATCCGGGTAGTTTCAGTTGGCGACTCCGCTGGGGACATTTTGTTTTAAAAACTTTTAAACAAAACAAAAGTTTTTTTAAAACAATGATGAGGGTCAAACTTTCATTTTACCCCTTTCTTTAACTGTTGTGTGTGTATGCATGTGCTTTACTTTTTATTTTACAAAAAAAAAAAATGCATCAATATACATCTGTGCATACATTTAAAATTCTTCGAAAAACTTCTGTTTTACTCAGAAAAAGAATTTTAGAGACCGCACACTACGCGCACTGCTGCCTCGGTTACACCGCACACTACTCACATTCTTTGCCTCTTACACCGCACGCTACGCTGTGCTGCTTGCCTCGGATACAGCTGCACACTACAACCACCCAACCCGAAAGTGGTCTCAGTTGCATTCCGTTTGGTCTTCCTAGGCCTCTTGGACGCGCACGGGATCATTCCAAACATCCCATCCTAGCCAAGCGTCAACCCTGTACGTTTGAGTCTTGAGTAACACTCTGTCCAGACTCGGTTGGTTTTTACCCAGTCCGTGTCATGCAGCCTGGATACATATCCCATGTCGGCCATTTTCTGAGTCAAATCTCGGAACTCAAGATCCCTTGCGCAAGCAAAGTGATGAAAGTTCATGCTAAAATCTTGACCCGATCTTGATTTCCAAAGCAACACCCAGACAATGTTCCGTTTCGGATAAACATCCAAGCCCACATGACAGCATGTCATCAAGCCTTTAATACGTCAGCCATGACAATATGACCCAGCCAACGCCTAACGTCACAGATCCCTTGCGCAAGCAAGGTAAAGAGAGGTCATGCCGAACTCTTGACCCGATCTTGACTCAATGGCCGGCTCGGTTCGCTATTCACATGGCTAACGCATTAAAACGAACATGACAGGCTCGGTCCTTAGGTTTGATTTTTCTTTTAGGCCGGTGGAAACCGCTTGCCCTATAGGACCCTCGCCCGGGGCTGTCCACCCTGGGATGTAGAAATACAGGTGCAAAACGAGGGGCTTATAGCCGCACAGATGGTCTCCACTGACCCAGGATCTAGCATAGTTGCGAAAAAGAAGAGCAATCTTTTCCAACCTACCTAGGACTCTGAGAAAACACGTTTTAAGTAAATAAAAAAAAATGGAAACCGCATTGTCACGTGAGCTTTCCCCCCTTTATCCCGAAATGCCTTCCCGTGTCTAAACCTTGCCCGTCACCCCCTCCAGCGAACTGAGAGTGGTTGAGAATACCCGGGAGCCGCCTTTTCAGTATCGAGGTCACAAGGTCCGACAACCCTTCCAGTTCAATGGTCCGCACCTTTCGCTACTCCCCCATGATGGGATCCACAGATAACAGTGAGGGAAACGGAACCCCGCCACTAAGGAACCTTCAGACAATGGAGGAGGTGCTGCGAGCCTTCAAAACTATCAAGAAGTGCCAAGAAGAGCAGCAAGCCTGGATCGTAGACACCCTGCGTCTTCGAGGAATCGTTGTAGTACCCCAACCTGATGGAACCTTAGTTCTCATAGAAGACGAAGAAATACCGGCTCCCCCGGTTTCTCAAGGCTATCAGCAGGTCCCGCCTCCACCAAGCTACGAGATCCCAGCAACGCAAAGCATCTCTCGCTCAAAGCTCCCCTCAGGCGTCAGTTAAGCAGCTCCGACATGCCCGCCTCAGCACAGTCAGTTTCCCGGCTCTGCACATCAAGCTCAGTACCAACAGCACACATACGTGCCTGCTCTGCCAGATCCCAATGCATCTCGGTATCCCCCAGGATTCAATCCTCTGCCTCTATACGAGCCTCGCAGCCATAATCAAAAGTCCCCTGGGATGGGCATCCCGAGCGGATATCCCGACATCTCAAGCTTGCCACCTGCTAGTCTGCCACTTGGGGCTAATGAAACATTTCCCCAATTTCCAAACACAACCCTTAGAGGACCTGGCAATCACGCCCTTAACTTCAACACTCCAGGGTATGGGTTGGTATATACTCAACTACCTCCCCAAGACTCCCGAATGGCGATCCCCTCTGCCAATCCTCCTCCATCTTCAGTTTCCATTCCCGAAAACGGTAACCCGCCTCAACCTGCCAATCCCCACATGGCTTGGCTGATCGAGCAAATGAAGGACATGCAAGGCAAGCTAGTCAGTTTTCGGAAGGACTCCCTCCTGCCTACTGATCCAAGCAAGGTGGTCCCGCTCCCTCCGAAATTCAGGAAGCCAGAAATGGAAAAGTTCGACGGGACAGAATGCCCAAAAACTCACATCGACACCTATGTCCTGGGTATGAGAGCCAAAGGAGCAGCCCCTCAACAGATGGTGGACCACTTTCAGCATTCTCTCAAATCCACAGCTCTAAGGTGGTTCCTCAACGTAAAGGCAGAAAACCGCTCCACGTGGGACCAAATCAGCGAGAACTTCCTAGAGAAGTACCGTGCCAACCTCGAGTGGGAAACAAACCGCCACGATCTGCAAGCCACCGAGCAGAAAGATGACGAACCAGTAGGTGAGTTCTACAAAAGATGGAACTGGAAGCTTAGCGAGATAATGGATCCGCTTTCCAAAGAAGAGCAAATGGACATCTTCCATTCCTGCCTCAAGCCATCTTTGAGAACCTTGATCAGCCATCACTTCTATCCAGATCTCCGTGCCATGGTCAACGCCGGAACAAAGTTTGAAGACTCTCGAGCCTTCGTAAGACAACAAAGAACCCCTGCTTCGTCTTACCGCTATCGAACAAACCTGTCAGCTTCAGCACCTGTCCCGAACAAAGGAAAAGAAGCGGCCGGAACGGTACACTACATCCAGAATGGAGCTCAAGTAAACCGCGATCAAGCAGCCCTAAGGAATAACAATCCCCCTCGCTTCCCACAGTTCCAGCATTTTGACAATCTCGAAATGCCTCTGGGCCAAGTATTTGAAGCTTTGGTGAAGCGAAATCTTCTCAAGTCTCTCGAGAACTTCCAGCTGAATGAACGCTCGCCGAAAAATTAATTAATGTAAAAGATAATATGAATTATCTTGGGAGTTGCCACGCCATTTTTAAGGAAAACATTGAAAAACCTTTAAAGAGAAAATGGGTCCGGGGGTCAGGTTACGTGTTGGGAAGAACTTGAGAGTTCACCCAACACGCCTCGTCCGTAGACGAGTCTTTCTATGTTCAACATTCAAATCATTCAAACGTGTGTGCAATTGTGTGAGACAATATATGTAATAAAATGCAATTTAATGCTTTGCTTTATTAATCAGAATGAGGGATTACATCTTGTGAGCCTTTTACTGTGGGAGGCCACATCCCACTTACAATTGATGAAAATGAATTACAAGGCAATGGGTTGAGGCAGTCTGTTCAGGGCCACGGGTGTCATGCGACACAGGACTGCTCAGAGCCTTGGGTGTCACACGACACAGGATTACCCAGGAGCGTGGGTGTCGTATGACACAGGATGCTCTGGTCAGACTGTCTCTACAAAAGGGGTGGATATGCCACCAATACAATTCTAAGGCTAAGAAGCTAACTGGAATAGTGAAGAGACTGAGATAAAGAGTATTATGGGAAGGTCATGGGGTTTCAGTAGTGACCTAATGTGAATGACCACATTTCTTGGGTCACAAATAAAGAACCCTCACTTCCTAACTCAAGCAACGATAATAACAAATGAGTATTGTGGGAGGATCATATGGCGTTTATGGCCAATTATGAATGATGGGCCATCACCTCCTAACTCAGACAAGCATATGGATCAGAAACCACGGGGAAGGGGATCAACATTCAGATGAGTGTGAATATAGATGATTCACACTCATCTTTGTGTCTAAAGCTCAAATAACATGAACTGAGCAAATTGTATAAACCAAATACCATATCATAACACGGACAACATGATTATAATCCAAAGCAAGACCATTCTAATCACAGATTAATAGATCCCAGCTGATGAACATGAAAATGGCATAAACAACAGAGAGATGAAGAGTTTAGGGATTAGAGATTACCCTCGTAGTATCCACGATCCTTATACCACGTTAGGTATAAGGAGCTTCAAATCGGCTTCGGAGCCAGAGAAAGAGATCGAACTCAGAAATAGCTTCAAGTCTTGGCTTGAACTGAGCGGAGTGGCATCAAGGACTGGAACAGGGAGCGGAGGCTGATAGGTGAGGTTGGCCGGAGTTTATTGGTCTCTGTTGTGGGTTTGGAACAGGGAGCGGGGCTTTGCTTTGTTGGTTGACAGGAATCAGATCGCCGCCGTGGCCGGGAGAGAAGATGAGGGAGACGGTTTTAGGGAGCTTCGACCGATTTAGAGGGGAGATTTGGCGAGGAAGACCGATTGTCTTTGACCGGCGAATGGTTTGAGAGAAGGCCGGTGATGGTGATCGGAAAAGGAGGAGAAGACCGGGGAATAGGTTTAGGTGAGGAAACTCGGTGTTTCTGGGTAGAGGTAGGCTGCGAGTGGCCGGAGAAGACCATTTAGGAGATTGGGTCGCCGACGGTGAACGGTTTTGGACAGGGGCGTTGTTTTGGTGAAGGTCGCCGGCGATGTAGGAGAAGGGGAATGTTGATTTGTCGACTGATTTGGGATGGGAGGAAGATTTTTGGAGAGAGAAATGGGGCTAGGTCGCCATTTCCGTTTGTTTTTGGGAGAGCAGAGCTTGGCTGCGGTTGGAGAAGACCGGTGAGGGAGAAGATGACGATTGGGGAGGGGGCTACCTCTTATTTCCGTTTAGAGAGAGAGAGAAGTGAGAGAGAGAGTCTCAGTCTTGCTTAGCCAGAAAGAAACTCACTCTCCCCTCTTTTGTGCGTTGTCCCCCCCCTTTTTACAAATGAGGATAATCCTCTATTTAATACTGACTGGGAATAATTTTGGGTGTCGTATGACACCGGTTCGCTTTTAGGCAAAATGGGCCGAAGCTAAGCATGCCCAAAACTAATGAATAATAATTAATAAAAATTGGCCCAAAATGAAATAAATGGGCAGACCCAAAAACACGAGTTCGGGTCGGGGTACTCACAGAGCCCCTCGGCGACATCACTTCCACGGGAAGTGGGGTCGTCGATAAAAATGAGAATCCCGAGCCGGACACGAACGGCGGGGAAAAAGATGACCAAGATGGTCAAGTGGCTGGACCTTTTATGAAAAGGATTCCTACGTATCCCGTGGGGGAATCAAGCCAAATCGTAGTTCAAACAAAGATGGACGTTTGCGTCCCGGGGAAAATCGACCATGATGATCATGCGGCTGGACCTTTTATGAAAAGGATTCCTACGTATCCCGTGGGGGAATCAAGCCGAATCGTAGTTCGTTAAAGATGGGGTGCCAAATGAAAGGCCACGGGCTTTGTACCCGAAAGTGACTGTTCTAAGGGGAGTCACCCCGAAGATGGGCGTTTGTACCCGAGATTGACTGTTCTAAGGGGGGTCACCCCGAAGATGGGCATTTGTACCCAAGGTTGACTGTTTCAAGGGGAGTCACCCCGAGGATCTGACTTTTTTTGGGAGTCACCTGAGGATTTGACTTTTTTCTTTGGGAGTCACCCGCTAGGATTTGACTGTTTTTGGGAGTCACCCGATGATTTTGACTCTTTTCTTTGGGAGTCACCCACTAGGATTTGACTGTTTTTGGGAGTCACCCGAAGATGGGACTATTTTTCTTTGGGAAGTCACCCGCGAATTTGACTGTTTCGATGGGGAGTCACCCCGAAGATGGGTGTTTGCGCCCGAGATTGACTGTGTATGAGGGGAGTCACCCCGAAGATGGGTGTTTGCACCCGAGATTGACTGTGTCTGAGGGGAGTCACCCTGAAGATGGGCGTTTATACCCAAGATTGACTGTTGAATGGGGAGTCACCCCGAAGATGGGCGTTTGTACCCGAGATCAACTGTGTATGAGGGGAATCACCCCGAAGATGGGCGTTTGCACCCGAGATTGACTGTTCCAAGGGGAGTCACCCCGAAGATGGGTGTTTGCACCCGAGATTGACTGTTGAATGGGGAGTCACCCTGAAGATGAGCGTTTGTACCCAAGGTTGACTGTTGAATGGGGAGTCACCCCGAAGATGGGCGTTTGTACCCAAGGTTGACTGTTGAATGGGGAGTCACCCCGAAGATGGGTGTTTGCACCCGAAATTGACTGTTCCAAGGGGAGTCACCCCGGAGATGGGTGTTTGCACCCGAGATTGACTGTTGAATGGGGAGCCACCCCGATGATTTGACTTTTTTCTTTGGGAGTCACCCGCAAATTTGACCGTTTTGATGGGGAGTCACCCCGAAGATGGGCGTTTATACCCAAGATTGACTGTTGAATGGGGAGTCACCCCGAAGATGGGCGTTTGCACCCGAGATTGACTGTTCCAAGGGGAGTCACCCCGAAGATGGGTGTTTGCACCCGAGATTGACTGTTCCAAAGGGAGTCACCCCGAAGATGGGTGTTTGCACCCGAGATTGACTGTTGAATGGGGAGTCACCCCGATGATTTGACTTTTTTTTTTGGGAGTCACCCGCAAATTTGACTGTTTTGATGGGGAGTCACCCCGAAGATGGGCGTTTATACCCAAGATTGACTGTTGAATGGGAAGTCACCCCGAGGATGGGTGTTTGTACCCAAGATTGACTGTTGAATGGGGAGTCACCCCGAAGATGGGCGTTTGTACCCAAGATTGACTGTTGAATGGGGAGTCACCCCGAAGATGGGCGTTTGCACCCGAGATTGACTGTTCCAAGGGGAGTCACCCCGAAGATTTGACTGTTTTTCTTTGGGAAGTCACCCCGCGACTTTGACTGTTTTTGGGAGTCACCCACGAATTTGACTGTTTTTTCTTTGGGAAGTCACCCCGCGAATTTGACTGTTTTGATGGGGAGTCACCCCGCGAATTTGACTTTTTCTTTGGGAGTCACCCGCTAGGATTTGACTGTTTTTGGGAGTCACCCGAAGGTTTGACTTTTTTCTTTGGGAGTCACCCGCGAATTTGACTATTTTGATGGGGAGTCACCTCGAATTTGACTTTTTTTCTTTGGGAAGTCACCCCGCCAATTCGACTGTTTTTCTTTGGGAAGTCACCCCGCGAATTTGACTGTTTTGATGGGGAGTCACCCCGGAGATTGACTTTTTCTTTGGGAGTCACCCGCGGATTTGACTGTTTCGATGGGGAGTCACCCGATTTTGACTTTTTCTTTGGGAGTCACCCGCGATTTTGACTTTTTCTTTGGGAGTCACCCACGAATTTGACTTTTTCTTATGATGGGGAGTCACCCCGGAGATTGACTTTTTCTTTGGGAGTCACCCGCGAATATGACTTTTTTCTTTGGGAGTCACCCGCTAATTTGACTGTTTTGATGGGGAGTCACCCCGATGATTTGACTTTTTTCTTTGGGAGTCACCCGCGAATTTTACTGTGTGGGAGATCTGTACAGTCTTCCGGACCGGGTAGTTTATAGCCATTCCGGGCTATTTTCTGTGTTGGAAGTTGTACGGTTTTTCGGACCGGGTAGTTTAGAGCCATTCCGGGCTATGAATAATGATTTGCCCTTGAGAATGGGCTCTTTGAAGGTTTGCCTATTTGAAGGTTTGCCTATTTGAAGGTCTGCCTATGAGAATGGATTTTGAATGAGGATCTGCCCATGAGAACGGGCCTTTTGTGAAGATCTGCCCATGAGAACGGGCTCTTTTTTTATGAGCTGCCCGTGGAAAGGGGCTCTTGGTAATGGTTTGCCCTTGAGAATGGGCTTTCGGAGATGAGGCTAAAGAGCCTTAATGCTTGGAGATTGAAGCAGCTGAAGCTCTTTTCAACGAGCATTGCCTGGAGACTGAGGCGGCTGAAGCTTTTTCAAGCGATGCTGATAAGTCTTAAGAAAAGACTGATGAAGATGATGAAGGCAGAAAGTGCCACTTGCAAGGTTTGAACTCTTTGTCCAGATTGTGATTTGAGGAGCAATCCCCATTATCAGATTATGATCACCTGATTATTGTACCCTGTGGGGGGGAAAATACAACACTCTAGGCATTTTGCATTTTATTCAATTTATTGAAATTTTGCTTATGCATCATTAATCCTTTGTTGCACAAGTCCATCTCAGCTGGGGATAGAAAGGAAGTGAGGTTTTTTGCAAAGCTTGACAAGCGGATATGTGTATAGCAATTATGCTATGATGGATTGTGTATGGGATGAATGTGTATATGATTATGTATGGGTTGGACCCTCTCCCATGAGGTGGGGAAATGTATGAGTGATGGATGATATGATGCAGCTTAGGCAAGTCGGGGATGCTCCCGGGAGTACTGGTGGCAGCAGGTTGATTGTTGCTGATAAGAACAATGGTGTATCGCGTGCCTGAGACGGCAAGCAGCAGAGCATGTGCAGAGAATGATCCCGGCTTTGAAGGGATGACTAGGCGAAGCCCCAGATTTTGATGAGGTGACCATGGTGAAGCCCCAGTTGATGATGCAAAGCAAACTCGGGGGAAATCTGGTAAGGAGAGTCTGAGGGATATCATAACCAAAGCCCCAGCTGGGAGAGATTTAATGCATCTTTATCGCAGACAGAGTCATATTGTGGCCAAGGAGGCGACCCATCGTTTCATACCTTAGTCAATCAGTCATTGGACAAGACTCGGAAATGTATATGTGCAGGGGCACATTTTTCGAAGGTGGGAATGGATCCCGGATTCGTGTATGACACTCTCGCTTTTGGGTTTGACTCTTTTGGGAGAGTATAAACATCACAAGGTGTGGAAAAGTGTATGGAAGCCCCTGCTGACCGAAAACAGTGTTTGACTCTATCTTCCTATGATGTAGAAAGAGAAGACTCGTCGAGACACTTGAAAACTTGTCTTATTTCGTGATGATCACAAGGCTGCTTAAAACCCTTTATTGATGTTCGGGTTATTCAAACACTAATCCTAATATGGACAAATATTTTGATTAATCATGGTGAGAAAACCAACTGATATCTGAAATTACCCGGATTCGCGCGAGCGAAGGCGGTTGTCTTTCGCGGGGGGTTGGTGTCTGAGACCTCGCTTCATGGGAAGGAAAAAATGAGGAGTCGCCACGCGGTTTTTGTATTTTGAGCCCAAACGTTGAGAAACGGCTTTAGAAAATGGTGTCGTTTTTATTGGTAGCAAAAACTTAGGAAAAGGCTTTGAAAACAGGGGATCATTTTTATTAGTAGCAAAAATGAGTAAAAAGCTTTTTTAGTACCAGAGATTGTTAGGTTCGGAGGTCACGTTACGTTTCGGGTAGAGTATTACGAGATCGCCCGAAACGCCTCGCATGATGAGTCTTTCTGCCTTTCTCGAAAACGTGTGTGTGTGTGTGTGTGTGTGTGTTTTGAAATGGGGGCTTGAATGACAAGCTTAATCTTGGTTTGAATGTCAAACGTTGATTAGGTGACTTTATTTGAAAAGACGAGCGTTTGAATGACAAACGTCGGTTTTGAGACGGAAATGAGCGTTTGCGTGGCAAACGTCGACTTTGAATTTGAAATGAGCGTTTGCGTGGCAAACGTCGATTTTGAGCTTTGAAAAGGAGTTCGAAGGTCGAACTCCGGTTTTTTGAACCGGGCGTGTCATTGTTAACGATTTTTACGGGAAAATGCGTATTAAATGATTTTAAGTGTCAAATGGCGGCTTTTAGTTTGAAGATGAGCGTTTGGAGGCCAAACGTCATTTCGCGCATTTTGAAAGAGAGTTCGAAGGACGAACTCCGATTTTGAACCGGGCATTACATTGTTAACGATTTTTACGGGAAAAATGCGTATTAAATGATATGCGATCAACGAATCGGGTTGCGACTCGGACTTTGAAAAGTAAATACTATCACGATCCAAACGGGTCGGACTTTATAAATGACAGTATTTAAAGTGCGGTATCAACGGAATCAAACGATCCGGAATTGTAAATGACGATCGACGAGTCAAACGACTCGGAATTGTAAATGACGATCAACGAGGCCAATCGGCTCGAAATTGTAAATGACAGAAATTAAATGACGATCAACGGATCGATCGATCCGGAATTGTAAATGACGATAAAGTAAACGGAACGGGTCGGAACGCCGTTTTAACCCGTGATTACTTCTCTTACGAAAAGAGAAGAGGATCGAGGGGCTAAAACGTATCGGACTCCGTTAGACGGAGGCGTCTACATTTTGATAACGTTGTTCGAAACGGTTGTAGCGACTGGCGCGTAAACCGAGACGAAATGAGAGATTTAGAGAGAGGGAGTTATACCTATGGCTAGGGTCGACTCCTTTGGCTCGGAAGGTGTGTACGGGACACGAAAATTAGTTCGAAAGTGTGTTTCGAAGTGATGAGGGGCGTATTTGATCGAAATACGGAAGTTTCACGCGAATCGAGGCAAACGGGAGCTCGGGAAGGGGTGAAATTAGTTTGGGCCGTGAGGAGGGTGATTTTTTGGGTAAAAAAGTTCCTCCTTTTGGCTTTGACAGCCATTTCTATTTATAGGTGAAAATTGCAGTAGGAGTCCGAACGGACTTGGACTGAATTTCCAGGGTTTTGGGGTATTTTGGAATTCTGAGGGGCTTCACGGCAATTTCAGAAATTTGCACAGGAGTCCCACGGACTTTGACTGAAATCCAGGGGTATTTTGGTCTTTTCAGCTTGATTTGTGATTGAAAGGTGACGAGAGGGCTGTGGCATGCTGGACACGTGTCCTGTGACTCACCCTTTGCACGGGAGTTCGTTCCTCGGTCCCGGTTTTGTCCGTTTTTTAAAATAACAGTCCGGAAAATGTCCAAAATGCCCCCGGAAAGTGCCGGAAAGTGCATTTTTCAGGGAAAGCCATACTTTTACGTGAGATGAGACGTGTCAACTCTACACAGCGAGACACCTCCAACGCACCGCAAAACGGAATAAGCCAGATGCCGGGGCGCGAACGCGCTGCCTATCGGATCCGGGCGACATTCCCGAACGCGACCAAACGCGAGACGTGTCGGGGCCAAATCCGCGCGCGAGCCGGATCCGGGTAGTTTCAGAGATGCCGAGTGTTTGGAGCATGAGAAGACGAGAAAAGAGCTTGCAACCGTCACCCAGGTCCTTCATGAGAGGGACTCATTCTTAACTGGATTGAATGAAGAGCATAATGCTGCCAGGGCCAAGTGGAGAGAAGAGCTTCAGGGTGCTTCTAAGGCCGCTATCGAGACTTTCAAGGATAGCGATGAATACTATAATGCTATTGTCGACAAGGCGAAGGATTTCCTCAATGTAGGCCGACGCCACATGGCTCGCCGAGCTCTAGTGGATCCGACCGCTGAAGTCTCCCTTGAACAGTTAGCCCAATGGGCATCAGAAGCTCAATACGATATGGCTGCTCGAGGTGGTCATTCGATTATCCCTTATACAGACAACGACTTGGCCTTCATTGCCCAGCAGGATCAAGAGGACGATTGTGAACTGTGGGTCGCTCCTCCTTTAGCTCCCCGAAATTTTAATGTGCTTCTACAAGAAATCGAAGATGCAGAAGATACGGAGGAGGACACTGAAGAGGGGATTGCCCAGGATCAACCCGACCAGGCCAATGACGGGCCAGCTGTTTAATTTTTGTTTGATGTGATGAGAACAAGTTTCAAAACAATTTTATTTTTTGCTTCGTGTATTGATGCCTTGGCCTAGTTTTTGGGAGGTATCCTAACTCATAGTTTAGTGTTGCTCTAGTCTGGGCCCGTTTTGGGGGACTGAGCCTTTATTTAATCGTAGCTAACTCTTATACTTTGAATTCTATGCTTTTGATTTTAGCATGAATGTATGTCGAGCTAGATTTACTAGGACAAATAAGTCGCTATAAGCTTTCGATCGGACTGGTTTTTTGATAACACAATCGACCTTAGACTTGTATAGTTTTTGAAAACGAGACTGACTAAGAGTCGAGTCTGTTTAGGGGGACGAAGCTGACCAAGGGTCGAGCTTGTCAGAACGAGGTCGACTTAGATGTCGGACCTGTTAAAGGAACGAAGCTAACTAAGAGTCGAGCTTGTTAGAACGAGATCGACTTAGATGTCAGATCTGTTTAAAGGAACAAAGCTGACTAAGAGTCGAGCTTGTTAGAACGAGATCGACTTAGATGTCGGATTTGTTTAAAGGAACGAAGCTGACTAAGAGTCGAGCTTGTTAGAATCGATGTAAAATTGCAACACAATGTTGAATAGAACTGCAACGTTTATTGACGTAGAAAAATGCTTGCATCGAAAATGGAGAGCAAGAACTATAACAACTTCAAATTGAAAACTGAACTAATTCTAAAGCTGAAAAACCGAACTATAAGTAATATTTGATGAGGTGAGTAGCATGCCACGGGTGCTTTAATTCTTCACCACCTGGGTGGGCGATCATGTAAGTTACTTCCTTGATAATTCTAGTAAAAATGAAGGGACCTTCCCAGTTGGGAGATAACTTGTTTTGCTGAGTTCTCCTTCCTGTCGCCTCGATTTTCCTTAGCACTTGGTCGCCTACTTGGAAGGATCTTGTCTTCACCTTCTTGTCATGATAATTCTTGGTCCTCTATTTGCAGTTGACCATTCGTAGATAAGCCATATCTCGCTTCTCATCGATCAGATCCAAGTCGATCAATCTATTGGTATCGTTCTGTTCTTGGTCGAAGAAGACTACTCTGGTAGTAGGAAATCTCAGCTCGGCTGGTGCCATGGCCTCCGATCCATATGTAAGAGCGAATGGGGTTTCCCCCATAGGACCCCGAATGGTTGTGCGAACTGCCCAAAGAGTAAGGGGGAGTTCGTCCAACCAGTTGCTACGTCGACCAAACAAACCCGTCTTCAGTGCAGATAGGATGAGCTTGTTTGCAGCTTTGGCTTGCCCATTGCCTTGAGGATAAGCTACAGATGATTGCCAATGTTTTACTCCTACTCGATTCATTTCTTCTTCAAAAGCTCGGGAGAATTGCAGCCCGTTGTCCGACACAATAGCTCGAGGTATCCCAAAACGGCACCAAATGAAGTCATGAATGAAGTTGATGGTGTTTTCCTCTGTAATACGAGCTAGTGGCTTTGCTTCGACCCACTTCGTAAAATAATCTATAGCAATGATCACATACTTGCAGTTTCCACGGGCGGGTGGGAAGGGTCCGATCAAATTGACGCCCCACATATCAAATGGCCAAGTAGCGATAACCGGAGTTTGCTCAGTCGTAGGCAGGTGAGGCAGGTTGGCAAAACTTTGACACTGGTCGCATTGCTAAATGAAGTCGTGTGCATCAGCTCTCATGTGTGGCCAATAATAACCCAACGTAATCAGCTTGTCAGCCAAAGTCCTGGCCCCCGGGTGTCTACCACAAACTCCACTATGCACCTCGTGCATCAACTGATTGATTTCTTGGGGGTGAATGCATCTCAATAATGGCTTAGTGTATGATCTCTTGAATAGCATGTCTCCTTGAATAACCTATATCGGAGCCTTCTTCTTGATGGCTCGAGCTGCTTTCTCGTCCTCAGGGAGCTCGCCCTTCTCTAAGTATGCCCTCATTTTCTCGATCCAACACTTGTCATAGACCCAATTTCTCAATGTATCTTCCACACACTGAATTTGAACCCTTTCATACGCTGGATTCTCGAGGTAGGAGATTGGTTCCTCATGTGGTTCGTCTGAAGTAGCCAACTTCGAGAGTAGGTCGGCCAATTCATTATCCTCTCAACCAATCCTCTGAATTTCCCAAAACTCCAAGTCTTTTATCAGTTCTTTCACCAGGTCGCAGTATTTGATTAAAGTAGATTTCAGCACCTCGTACTCTCCTCTAACCTGGTTGACTATTAGCTGGGAATCACAATATGCCACAATCATGATCGCCCCAAAACATTTGGTGTACTCGATGGTTGCGACCAACGCTTCGTACTCTGCCTAGTTATTGGAGGCTTCAAACTTGAACCTCAATGTTTCCTCATAGATCGTCCCTGATTCTGGCTCGATCAGTACTATCCCAGCTCCACTAACATCTTTGTTGCTGACCCGTCGGAGTACACCTTCTAGCAATCCTCGGGTAGACTAATGACGGGTTGGGCCCCTGTTTCCTTCCCTTTAGCTTTCTCTTTCTAAGCACGTACCTCGCTATCTTCCTTGGTGAACGTCAGCTCGACCAAGAAGTCTGCCAAGGCTTGAGCCTTCAATGCCTTTCGAGGTCGATACTCGATGTCGAATTCTGTAAGAGCAATTGACCAGTTGAGTAAGCGACCTGAACTCTCCGGCTTATGTAAGATCTTTCTCAGTGGTGCATTAGTGAGCACTACAATGGGGTAAGCCAAAAAATAAGCTCGTAGCTTCCTTGAGGCCACGACTAAGGCATATGCAACCTTCTCTGCATTGTAGTATCTGCCCTCGACGTCGGATAGAGCATTGCTAACATAATACACGGGCATCTGAAGCCCCTCTTCTTCTCGGACCAGAACAGCTGCCACTGATTGGTCACCCACAGATAAATATACGAACAAAGCCTCCCCAACAATCGGGCTGCCCAATAAAGGAGGAGTAGCTAGATACTCTTTGAGCTGTTGGAACGACGAATGACATTCAGCCGTCCACTCAAAAATTTTCGTCCCCCTCAATGATTTGGAGAAGGGGAGAAATCTCTCTGCCGACTTGGTTATAAAGCGACCTAGGGCTGCCACCCTTCCATTAAGTCCCTGCATCTCCTTGATACTTGTGGGCTCTTGCATGTCGACCAAAGCCTTGATCTTCTCAGGATTTGCCTCAATTCCTCGCTGTGACACCATAAAACCAAAGAATTTACCAGATGCTACTCCAAATACACATTTGCTCGGGTTAAGCTTCATGTCGTTTGCTCGTAAATTGGCGAATGTTTCCTTTAGGTCGACCACGTGACGTCCGACCATTGTTTTGATGACCATATCGTCAACATAGGCCTCCATGTTTCGGCCAATTTGTGAAGCAAAGACCCTGTTCACCATCCTTTGGTAGGTCGCTCCTGCATTTTTAACCCGGACGACATCATGTTGTAGCAATAAATGCCCCCAGCAGCTTGAAAAGTCGTCTTCACCACATCATCCTCGTGCATCTTGATCTGATGATAACCTGAATAGGCATCGAGGAATCTCAAAGTGTTGTGCCCAGCTATACAGTCGACTAGCTTGTCAATACGAGGCAGGGGGTAACTATCTTTGGGGCAGGCCAAATTCAAGTTGGTGAAGTCGACGCACATTCTCCACTCGCCATTAGATTTCTTCACCATGACCACATTAGCTAGCCAGGTGGTATGTGTAGCTTCCTTGATGATACCTGCACTCAAAAGCTTTTGTACCTCAAGTTTTATTGCCTCCTCTTTGTCACGAGCGAAGCTTCTCAATTTCTGTGCTCTGTACTTCATGGTCGGGTTAACCTCCAACCTATGAACAGCGACCTCTTCCTTGATCCCTTTCATATCCTCTACTCGTCAAGCAAAAACATCACTGCTCTCCTTCAGTAGCTCGATGATCTCTGTTCTTTCCTCAGCTGATAACTGCTTTCCAATCTGATTTTTTTGCTCGGGATAAGAAGGGTTTGTTATTACTGCTTCCAGCTCATCCACAGCTTCCAGCTTCGGACCATCTCTAAACTGTAGAGTCTTTATGATGATTTCTCGGACCCTCTGTCTTTCCTCGGCCCCCAAGTGTGGGGCTTCATCAACGATCATGTCATTTAGCTCAGCAGCGATCTCACTGGTGGCGGCCCCTGAGTTATTGTCGATCTGGAGGCATAGCTCGCCTATGAAGACTTGGTCGACCATAACTGCATCTGAATCTACCGTGGTAACTTCAGAGTGACGTGTCAACTCAGTCATGACCTCGTCATGTGAGCGATAGGTCGACTCTTCCACGCAGTTGATCGTAGATAGTCGAGAAGTTGTGGTGACTGATTTTGACATCTTCAAATACCCCTAAGCAATTTCAATTTCCAGTTCCCTTTTCTTCCTTGTTCGTAGGACATGGTCAAGGTATTCTCGAGCTGTACTTCGTACACAGCCGACTCCAGCTAGCGTGGGGAACTTAACTCGTTGATGGGGGATCGAGGCCACCATTCCAAGTGCGACCTGGTCAGGTATACCCAAAATAGCAGCATAATCACTATTTACATCAATGACAATAAATTTTACCTTGGATACGACCCTGTAAGGATGCTGGCCAATGTCGACGTCTAACTCGATCTGTCCTTTGGCATCGACCCTGTGGTTGGTGAAGCCTTCTAATCTACCATCATATCGCTCAGCTGCTCATTTGAGAGTCCCATCTCCTTGAATGTCTTGTAAAACAGAATATCCTTGCACGTGTGAGCCTTGTTGATCATCTCGTCTGGATAGAAGCTGATCATCTCGTCTCTAATGTAGCTTATAGGGGGCACGTGAGGAGCCTTGTTGAGCTGGAAAATTTTGTGCTTCAGGGCTGTGTTGCTAGATTGCTCAGTAATAACGCCCAAATTCAATCTAGGCTGCCTCGGCTCTTGCTGTCCACCAGTAGCTCGCTCACCACCACCTGCCTGTGGTCTTTTCACATACATGTCGAGCCTTCACTGATCGACCCACCTCTGAATGATGCGTTTCAAGCTCATATAATCCTCTGTAGTGTGGCCTGTATCTTTATGATAGTCGCAGTACTTGCTGTTATCCCTTCTGAACTTATTTCCTTGGTTTATAGGGGCAGGTGGGCCTAGTTCGACTGTATTCATGATCTCTGTTCGACTCACTGTCAAATGAGTGAAAGCTTCGGGCACTTTCTCAGTCGCCCTAGTTCTGTTCTTGCCATTTTTGTTGTTCCCCCCATTCTTGACTGAGTCCTACTTATCAGTATCAGCAACCTCAGCCTTGGGGCCTTTCCCACTTTTCTTTTCTTTCTTCAGCCAGTGCTACATTGTAGGCCTTCTCGAACAGTTCTTGTCGGGTAGTCACGGTCCGGACTGTCAGCTTGTAATCCAAATCTGCAGAAGCAATCCCATTCCTGAAACAATTGATTACCTCCCTGTCAGTGAGGTCCTCCTCAATCTTGTCGATCATCTCCTTGAATTTGGTATAGTAGCTCATCGAGCTCTCATTCTTTCCCTGTATCAAGCTATTCAAGTCGGTGACTGTCATCTTCCGAGCTCCAGCTGTCGAGAAGCAATCCAAGAATTTCTTTGTCTTATAATACCAAGTCGAGATGCAACCTGGTGCCAAGCCATTGAACCAAGTAAGAGCTGCCCCGGTGAGAGTGCTAGTAAGTGCCTTACACATCATGTCGTCCTCGTTGGAGACAAAGCACATAGTAGCCTCTAAATGCTGTATATGACTTTTGGCATTGGTAGCACCCGAATATTTTTCCAGGATGGGCAATCTGAAACCTGGTGGAGGTCGACGGTCGATCAACTCCTTGGACAAAGGTCGAAGAGCAAAGTCGCCTCGTTCGCCCTTTCCAGCATCCTCCTTCTTGTCGGCCTCCCACTGTTCAAATTTTTCTTCCATTGTAGCCATTCCCTGGCATCTGGCGGGCCGTCTCCAGCATGGGAGATATCAATGGATCTTTGCCTTTCCTCACAGTGAGGTTCCCTCCTTGAGTTGGCTCTATGCTTGTCACTCCTAGGGGGAGTTATCTGTTTGCTCCTTCTATCCCTGTGATAGGGCGACCTTACAGAATTAACAGGCGACCTGCGTCTTTCCTCTCTGATTGGCGACCTGCGCCTATCTTCTATAACCGGCGACCTGCGCCTTTCATATCTTGCTGGCAACCTGCGCCTTTCTCCTCTGTGAGACTATGACCTCTGTATCCTGGCAAGTGACCTAGGCCTATTCCTCTCGGCTTCTCTTTGCCGCCTCAGTTCTGACTCAGCCTCCTGCTCTCTGTTTATGTTGAGATGACTCCTCAAGTCGTCAGGTGGAACTGGTATGTGGGTTCGAATAAGAGGAACAATCTGTCGATCACCATTCTGTTGGGCACTTTCGCCTTGCCTAACACTTCTTTCGGGCTGCCTGTTGGAAACCTGGGAGGGGGCTGCCCTCTCTGACCTTCTGTCGGCCTGCTCTGACTCCTCCTCCATTGCTATCAGCTCCGCCAGAATTTGGGCTCGCTCCAATAGCATCTCCTTTTTGCTAAGGGGATTGGTTGAGGGACCAACCTTGTCGCCTGCAGCCATTCGCCCCGTTTGACGCTTTGGAGGAGGTTGTGCTTCCTGCTCGACCATAGGTCATTTTTCCTTCCTTCCATCTGGCAAACCTCTACCATCAGCTACACTGTTCGATCTCGTCGCCCTTGCGTGCGACCTAGGCGGAGGAGGGGGAGGTAAGTTGGCATTGCGGTTCCCAGCATAGCATTGGCGTTGGCACTAGTATTAGTATTTCCCTCGTTGGGTTTGTCCGAGGCGTCAGAAACGTGTCCGTCTGCAGTTACCATGGTTGTGGGTTAAAAAAGCTTTTGAGGTCAAGAATGCACGATTCCTGGCAATGGAACCAAACTGATGCTGCAGGAAACGTGCTTATCAATCTCCGTCCACGTGGCAAGACTAATCTCCTGGCTCCTTGACCTGAAACACGGAACCCACGACTAGCCGGAATGGTCTCCGGCGAAGACCCTCGGGCGTGAGAGTAAGTATGATGTATGAGAGTTCAATATTATAAATAACAAGATGTATTCAATATAACAAAGAGCAATTACCTTGGAACGATTGACGTTGCCTTGTATTTATAGTTGTTGATGAGAGTTGTATTTGTGGTAGGATTGTATGAAATCCCTTAATTAGTGGAGCAGATTTGATGATAGAGATCTTATCCATATATAACTCCTGATTTGTAGGGAGTCTCGTCACGCTAAGAATTGTAGGTACGCCAGGACTCTGTAGGTCGACGCAAAGATGTAGGTCGAGGTCGACTACTGGGCATAGGTCGACCTGACTGATGGGTAGGGTTGGATCGTACCCGAATAACATATGGATCGTAGAGTCGGACCAAGCTAGGTCGGGACCTCGTAGGTCGGACAATGAGCTTAAATCGAATGATCATGATGATGGGCCTTGGGCCTAGTAATAGTTGGGCCTAGCCCAATGAGAACGTGGTGGCAATAATACATTGAGGATTGGGCTTTACTCGCTGGGCCCAGCTCGACACTTTTAGTCTGTTCATTATTATTATTATTATTATTAATTTTTATTATTAATTTTTTTTTTAATTTTTAATTTTTTAATTTTTATTATTTTTTTTATTATTTTTATTATTATTATTTTTATTATTTATTATTATTATTATTATTATTATTATTATTATTATTATTATTATTATTATTATTATTATTATTATTATTATTATCATCATCATCATCATTATCATCATCAAACGAGGTTGACAAGTCCGTTAGATTTTTTAACGATGTCAGTTAAAAAATTGATCCAATACCTTATTTGAAATTAATTTTAAAAGTACGATATCAAAGTCAGTAACTAATTAGTACGTTACCCTATTTGATAAAAAAAGGAAAGTACGTGCCATTAGTTGGTCATTCGCCCAAAATGGAATAATTTCCAAAATGATTAAGCCAAAAACTTGTAAAAAACGCGTTTTTTATAAGCTTACAAAAAAACGTGTTTTACGCTCTCACACAAACACACAGAGATAGACTTCGCTAAGGTATTCGATCTGGAATTATAAGAAAGAACACAAGACAGATACAAAATAAAGATTCCAAAACGCATCTCGATCATTTACAGAAATGATAACAATTAAAATTGGGGGAAGAAACCCTAGGGAATCGATCGATTGAAATGGATTTACCTGACTTAGATAGAGATAAATCGGCAGAAGTCAGCAGCTTGGAGGCACAGGATCGAAGTCCATTGTTCATCGCCATCGATTGATTTTGTGGGATTTTGATTAGATTGAGGAAGATGAAAGAGCAAAATGAGGCTATGTTTGTATAGAGCAGAGGAGCTCGATCGGAAAGAAGGGTTCGTGAGTGGGCTTAGACCTCCGATTGATATTCACAATCACCAATTTGTTCTCCGTCTAATCAGAAGCTCCGATTGATATTCACAATGGTGAGGATTTGCTTCCTGCGTATAGAGAGAGAGACGAGAGAGAGAGTGCCAGTTCCAGTTCAAACTAATGCCCGTGTTTGTTTTTTTGAGTGCCAGTTCATGCATTTTGAAGTGCCAGTATTTGTATTTTTGAGAGTATTGCTGGGGGATTTTAATGTGCCAGTTCCAGTATAAACTAATGCCAGTGTTTATTTTTTTGAGTGCTAGTTCATGTATTTTGGAGTGTCAGTGTTTGTATTTTTGAGAGTCAGTAAAAATGATTACCAGCGTTTTTTGGTGCCAGTGTATGTGTTTTTGAATGCCAGTTCTTGTAATTTTGAATGCCAGTTCATGTGTTTTTGAATGCCAGTTCATGTTTTTTTTAGAGCCAGCAAAAATAATTATCAGTGATTTTGAGTGCCAGTATATGCATTTTTGAGTGCCAGTAAATGTATTTTCAAATGCCAGTCCATGAATTTTTGAATGCCAGTGCTTGTATTTTTGAGAGCCAGCAAAAATATTAGTGTAACAAAGTGCCAGTGTTAGTGTAACAGAGTGCCAGTGTGAAGAGTGCCAGTTCATGTATTTAAAAGTGCCCGTGTAAAAAGTGCCAGTTTCATGTTTATAAAATGCCAGTATGAAATCACTGGTCATTTGTAATATTAACACTGGCATTTATCATGGTTGCCAGTAATTACAAAAATATCATCGTTTATTTTGAACATGGTTACCAGTAATTACAAAATTGGCACCGTTTATTTTGAAAACACATTTTTTCTTATCTTAAGAAAAAATTAGTTTTTTATAAGGAGTCCATTTTGGGGGAAACTTGTTTCTCCATAAGTTATAAAAATTCCACTTTCTAATTTTGAGTTTCGAGCGTAAAACATTGAGTTTCGAGCTTAAAACACTGAGTTTAGGCGTTAAAATACCTAGAAGTTAAAACATCGAGTTTAGGCGTTAAAACACCGAGTTAAGGTTAGTAACTAAAACATCGAGTTTATGTCTTAAAACACTGAGTTTTTGTCTTGAATTTTTTAAAAACAAGACTTTTTATAAGTTTGGGGGAAACAGAGTTCCCCCAAAATTTTCTGTTTTATAAGACCAACTCAATGATTAATGGGTATTAAATGAGTTAAAAGGGTAAAAAGGAAAAGAAAGGGGTTGTTTTAATTTATATGGGGTGAGTTTAGTATTATAGTATCATTTTGTTAGGGCTTGTTTCTTTCTTCGAAGGAACATGATTAGGATGGCGAATCAGCTGTACGGATACACTAGTTACGGAGGAGGAGCGAGATCTATCGGTGACCAATACTTGTCGTCGGGCGAACCATCTTTCCTCGGTTCTTCCCGGTATCTCAATTCTGATCCTCTCTCAACTTCCTCCAATATGTCCACCTATTCCTCCATAGGTAGTTACTCAGCGGCGGCTAGAATGGGAGGAGGAGCTTCAAATTTGGCTGCATCGCAGACATTGTGGCCTGGACCACCTGGTGTTGATGCTGGAACGTCTGCTGCTTCTATCGACCTTCCTCTATTCATGGGCTTGAAGCGTTCTTCTTCTGAAGGTAACGAATATCTCTCCTTCATCCTTTTCTCGCACTTTTACTTCCACTATTGCGTATATGCCGTTCCGGATTCAGTTCATTGTCTATTTTCCTGCCCACCTAAGGAATGCCATTTTCTTGTCTCATAGTGGTCAATTAAACATTTATCGTGAATAGTGATGACGCCACAACTTTTGGGGTCAGGAGCGGTTCAAGGATATCTGGCTAGGATATATTTATTGGTTTGATGTACCTAGATCACAACACAAACAAGCACCGTTAAGGTCAAAGTTGGATGTTACTCCAACTCAGGCCCTCGGGCGTGAGAGTAAGAATACTGAGTAATAAGGCTTTGAATACCTTTGGAGTGTGTGTGTGTTTAGGTTTAGAGAGTAAAAGAGCTTACTTAATTGTATATGGAACTTACCTTGCCCAAGGGGGTAAAGGCCTTCTATTTATAGGCAATGCAATGGTGCTTGTTGAGGTAAGCGATGAGATCACCCTAGGGGGCACTTTGGTATTTGACCCATACACGTGTCCGCATGCCTAATTGGTCTGTCGGGGAGGAACATTGGTATCGTCCGGGGACATGGCCGAAAGTGACATGGCCGTGTAGCCGGCTTAGTGCATTAAATGGAATAGTAGGCGCGGACCGAGCCGCATTGAATGCGTGATGGGGAGCCGGCAAGTGGCTGTCGAGCGTAAGCTAACTTGCTCGGTAAGGCTTGACATTAACCGGAGGCAGATGTGCCGCGGTCAACGTTGTGCCCGCGGTCAAAGATATATGACGCGAGCACGGTTGATGCGGGGCGACTCATGCGGGCACGGATCAGCCGACGGGTGGTCCCAAATGGTCCTCGATGGGGATGGTCGCGAGGAGGGGACACTGCTTGACCACATGGGGGCCTATTTGTCCGCGGTCTTCCCTCCGGGCGGTCTAGGAACCGCCACGTCCACGGTTCCTTGGATTAGGCCAGCGCGGGCCCGGTCCGGTGATCCGGGCTCATCAAGTGGCCCCTAGCTCCAAGTGTGATTATTTATGGTCGAGCGAGAGCTACTAGAGCTCGATCGCCTCACCGCTCCTCGGCGAGCACCGGTGTTAGCGTTTTTCGTTGTCTGCTTGGCCCCATGGGCCGAGAGGAACGTTCGGGAGGCACCAGAGTGACACGTGGTCCCTCGTAGGCGTGCCTCCCGGTTAACAGCGGGTCCTCGCAAATGAAAAGACGGGTTAGTGGTACGTACAGGGTACGTGTCGCCCATTTAAGGGGGCAATAAATGCAAAGGGTATTTAATTTTTTGAATTTTCAAACGTTGGAGACGGTTCAGTGGTCCGAGGTAGGATTTGTGGGCTAATTAATACGGGTTAACGGGTTAACCCGTATAGGTAGGCCTTATAAATACCAAACCCTTAAACCTCAAACCCTTTTTACCGTTTCCAAACCTTCGAGAGCCTTTGAGAGAGAAAATTCTTGCTTTGCGATCCTTGTGCTACCGCTTTCCGAATCCTTTTCTCAATCCTTCTCTTGTAAGTATTTGGGTGTTTTTCTTCTTCATCTCCTCTATTTTTTTTTTTCTTTTCCGGGTTTTGAAAGATGACCACCCGTGAATTTGGACCCCGCCGTCCCGTAGAACTAGGAGATGGAGCCACCCCGATGTCTTTGCCGTTTGTAAAAAGACCGGGGGATTTTTAGGAAGGTAGGCTTGGGGTGGCTTAGACTATCCTTGCCCCTTTCTGTATTTACGTAAGAAAGCAGATTGGGGCCGTTCGTCCCACCCCTTGTGGGAGGGCAAGAGAAAATATATATATAAGGGATGTCTTGGTGTTGGGGGATCACCGTAGCTAAGAAACTTTGTAATGGGGGTTTTGTGCGGGTTTCCCGCGAGAGAGATCGGCTACGAACGCCGTTGAACTAGTGAGGAGAGCGATCCGTGTCCCGAGCAGATAAGCGATTGGGAGAAGTGTGAGCTAATGGACCCCATCAGGCAATCTTTGCTTGCGGGCGCACCGTGCACAGACTGAATGACCCACTTGGATGTCACCTTTTGAGGGTTTGTATTTCCCAAATGTGGTGCCGCGGCCTCACAGTGCTTGAACCCGTTGGGCGAGTAGTAGCGAGGAGCTTGACCCCACTTGATTTCGAGGTGGGGCCAGGGAGGATGAATCGGAGGTGGCCACTGCTGTGGTGACCCCACCGGTCTCTTTGGCTCCTCGAGCTCGGAGACGAAGAGGATGGCCGCGATGAGGGGGATAAGAGGGCCGCGGGGACCTCCTGAAGGCCGCGAGACCACCAATATTGTGGATGCCTTCGAGAGCTCGACTCAGGAGGAGGAGGAGATTGTGGCCCCCGCCGAACAAAGGCGAGAGGCCGGCTAGGGATGTGAATCTGGTCGTGGCGTAAGAAGGCCAAGGAGGTGGCCACCATCGGGTGGTGGGAGGACATTTACGAGGTTTCTGATGTGGGCCATGGCGCCTACCGTGTCCGCACTAGGACATATTCATTTGGCGGACAAGGGACAATCTGCGGCCGAAGGCAGTAGCGATGTCCATGAGACAACCGAGCTGCGTTTTTATGGGGCCCGGTTGAGAACGGATTGAGGCGCCCCTGGACCCTTTCTTTTATTTCTTTACGAGTTCAATTCACACGCCCGTACGCACTCCGACTCCCAAATGCCATTCGAGCCATTTGTCTCCTTCATGTGCTGCGGATTCCCCTGGGCTACGAACCTACCACTTCTTTGGGCTCTATGCTTATTATCGTAACTCGGATTAGCCGTAGTATCCACGAGCTTGAAGGCTAGGAACTACTCCACCAGACATTCTCTCCTCCCTCCAACAAGTTTGACGATGGAACCGAGAGGGACATCTTGGTCATTGAGTCTAGGTTTGGATGACCCTTCTCAAAACCCTCGAATCCGGTCCCGATGAAGGTGGCCGCGAGTAGCTATCCGGACCCCTCTTCTGCCGATGCTCTGCGTGCCTTAGAGAGACACTGGCCGGCTATTTGGACGGCGGGGAGGAGCTGTTTACGATGTGGGCGCCGTAGTGGAAGATGAGCCCCTGCGATCTACTCGGGGTGGCTCACTCGCGAGGGCGCCCCACGTGCCCCTGCAGTAGTGATAGAGCCTTTGCCGCGACCACTGATTGGCGGGTGCACGAACATTACCGATTCGAGGCGGATTGTAAGACACTGTATCTTTGGGCGGCGAGTGCGATCCTCCCGAAATAATTGGTCTCGATTCCTCTATAAAGCATTGCCAATTTACCTTGCTTTTGATTTTTGAGCTGCTTTGCTAACCATTTTTCTTTCCCTCCGCAGTAGATCAGGAAGTGTATAATTTCGATGGCTCCTCCTCTAAGTCTTTGCTCAACCGAAGGCCCAAGAACCGAGAGGGCAACAAGGAAGGCCGCCACGAAGAGGCGAGAATGAGATGGGAGGGGTTCCCACAAAAGACAAGCATCGTTCTGTAGTGAGAAGGAGGACCTGGGAGACTCTAATGCTCCCGTAACCATCTTAACCACCGGAAATCTGCCTCCACCTCCTCGGGGTCCTCCTCCACCCAATGCTCTCGGCGTAAATCTCCCGCGGCATTTATTGCCTCACCGGCATAACCGGGAGCCCAAGAAAAGGACTGAAAGAGAGAGGCGTCGGACGCATGTGGGAGAGGTCCTCCAAGACCCGAGAAAGTGGGGGATACCTCTACCTCTGCAGTAGCCCTCATTCTTGCCACTACCTCTGCCATTGCTCCCTCCACCGCGGACCATATGCTCGGTGGCTATTCCGATCTCCTCCACGGCCACCCGCGAGGAGAGCACGGGAGAAGAGAGAAAACGGAGTGGGAGGTGTGCCGCCGTTGAAGGGGTGGACACTGTATGCCCGCTACGCCCATGCTCATTTGTTGGGATAGGGCTCATCAGCGGGCTTTGCCCCGGTTTCTATCACCCGTGGCGGAGAAGGAGAACCCATCGGCCACGATGGGAGACATTAGGATTGCCACGGCGAGGTTTGATTCTTTCCGTCTGTCCTTTTGACATTTTAGGCTTTCTCCTTCTAACTATCCTCCTCGCGGGTGGGCGATAAGGCTATGCGGCTCAGGAGACTGTGATAGCTTTGTCAGCCCGAAGCTTGCCGGCTGACACAGGGCATGGCGGGCAAACTCCGCGAGTGGAGCGAGGCCCGGGAGAAGGTGGGGACTACGAGCTCCCTCACGGATGCCAAGGAAAAGAGTTCGCGACCAGGAGTCCGATCTGAAGGGCTTCCGGGAGCGGGTGGCCGAGGCTAGAGGAGCCTTGCGAGCGAAAGGGCCGGCGGGATGAGCTCGGGGGCCACAAGCTTCGAGTGGAGCAAAGGAACTCCGAGCTCGTGGCGAGGCGGATGCCTCCCAAGCAAGTGGAGATCACGGAGGCCAAGGCCGATGAACTCTCAGAAGGCTGCGCCTCGACCCGGTTCGGCTTGGAGAAGGAGAGGATCTTTGGCCGAAGCTCGCAAAGAGGCCGTCGAGGAGTATAAGAACTCCGATGAGTTTAATGCGGAGTGCAGCCCAAGATGCGAGGCCGGTGTCGGACAGCGAATCCGGAACCCGCGGCCACGGGTATGTTCTCCGTGCGACGGTTAGCCGTGATCGGCTCCTGGTTGCTACCGACGCGGAAGTGCGTGCCGGGCATGCGCTAGTTCCTCTGTCAGGGGACGAGGTCGAGTGCAGATCTTCTGCTGCGGCCTCTCGCCTCACGTGGCGAAGTGGCGCACTTGGGTGATCGCCGAGCTGGATGCTGCGATTCGGGGACAACCCTTTATCTTTGGGGGATGCCACGGCTCGGGTTCTTCGAGAGGGCCGGCCGTTGGAGATCTATTCCCGGCGGCCGGCTCAGCTTCGGCCTCCGCCCAGAGCAATGGCACACTCTCTACCCCGGCTGAGGTGCCTCAGGGACCCGGCTTTGCCTTCCCAAACTCAGGACTCAAAGAAGCGGGCGCGGGGTGCGGCCGCTAGGCCGAGAAGCGGGCGCCAGATGGAGCGGCGAGGAGCCCCCGAGGAGAATGCTCCCTTAGTATAGGATTTTTGTTTTTCTTGTTTGTAATAGTTTTAGGACTTTGTAAATACTTTCTTATCATCAATAGAAGCATTTTTCTCCACTTGGCTCCTGTACTTTTATCTCAATTGCTTGTCTCGTAGGCTATTTTGAGTAGTTTGGCAATTTTCGAGCACCTTAATACTTGCATTCTTGCCTATTACTTTTCCAGCGTTTTTGACTTGCAATTAACTTTATACTCTCCTTCTGCGGCGGCGGCTTAGTAGGCCCTTTGCCCGCATTTTTGAGTTTTCCTAACTCTTTATTCAAAACCACTTAGGTTTTTGTGAGAGTCGGCCTTATTCTTCTATGATCGCGTTTGTTTTAGCCTTGTGGCAAACTTTGAGGCCTTAACCTCGTTTGTCTGTTTGACTTTGTTACACTAGTTTGATCACTATCATCCATTTACCCTTATTCCCAGCCTTGCGAGCTGTGGGGTAAGTCAAAAGTAGCCCAGGCAAGCATACTTTCATAGGGCATGCAGAAGGTGGCCGTGAGGCTATTGTCCGCAATGAAAGGTAGGAGCATATTTTAGCATAGAGGCCCTTTAACCACCGGCATCTGTATCCCCTTATTGGAGGTTCTCACTTATTTGACCACTTTATTCAAAACTCCACTAAGGTTTTTCGTGAGGGTCTCGTGGCGATCCGGTGAACGGGCTTATATGTAGGCCTTTGTCACATACGGGCATGCGAGTAACGGCCCTAACGAGGTCCTTCGCGCAATTAGTGGGTCCGGACTTGGTCATTGTCCCAGCTAGAATCCGTAGGCACGGGCATCACGGCCTTTGTACCTACGTTCATTTATATCCACTTATTTTTGGTGGTGTCACGCGGGCAGGAGAGAGTATCCTCCCCGCGATCATAGTACGGATCGTAATGGATCTTTGTACATATATAGGCATGCGGATCCTTAGATCTTTGCGCATCACTAAGTAGGAGCTTATATGTTGGCTCTTGAACTCACTGGCATCCGCGCGCGGGCATCCGCCTTAGCTTTTGAGGTGGTGGGAATTGATTTTGCATCAAAATATGATGATAACTTCTCCTTATATATATATAGTCTATACTCCTTCCAAAAATTACAAAGATTTTAAAAGAAGTATCTCTCAAGGTGGTCGCTATTCCAAGCGTGCTTAAGCTCTTCTCCCTCTTTTGGTCGCAATATGTAGGTGCCACTCTTTGACTATCTTTGTGACCTCATACGGACCTTCCCATTTCGGGGACGGCTTGTTGAAACCGGGTTGGGTCCCTTGGACCTCTACGCTTCGAGTACCCGAGTCTCAGCGAAAAACTCCTCTTATTTACTCTTTTATCATGGTGCTTCTTCGCTTTACGTTTGTAGTTCACCATTTTTCATGTGCCCGCATTCTCTTTCCTTCGAGATCGTCCAGGTCGCGCCTTCATTTGCCTCGTTTTGAGACTCGTCGAAGTATGTGACTCTGTACGAGGTAGGGCTACCTCAGCCGGAGCCATTGCCTCGACCCATACGTGAGCGAAGGGAGTTTCTCTGTTGAATTTCTTATTGTGGTGCGGACAACCCATGTGCGATGCGAAGCTCGTCCAACCAACGTCCTCCTCGTCCTTCCAAATTTTTCTTTAAGGCGGTTAGGACTAGCTTGTTTGCGGCCTCGGCTTGACCATTTCACGAGGATAGGCAGCTGCGGACTTACGGTGTTGCACCTTCATTCTCACACATTCGGCGGTGAATTTTGCGGAGAATTTGGGTGCCATTATACGAAATTATTGCTCGGGAACCCCAAATCGACAATAGATGTGGTCGTGGACAAAGCGATAGTGTTATCCTCGGAAATAGTGGCCAAGCCCTTTGCTTCCGTCCACTTGGTAAAATAATCCACGGCCGCGCGGCATACTTGATGCTTCCTCTAGCGGTTGGAAATGGTCCGATAAGATCTATCCCCATGTATCAAACGGCCACGATGGTACCACCAAAGTCTGCTGTTGATGGTAGTCTAGGGATGTCCGCAAATCTCGGCACTTATCACATTTTCTAACATACTCCTGCGCATCCCTTCCCATTGTGGGGCCAAAAGAATCCTTGGAATTTGATCTTGTACGAGAGGGTGCGAGCACTGGATGTCCGCCACAAACTCCTTCATGAACCTCATAGAGTAAGTTGGTGACCATGTGAGTTTTAACACATCTTAGTAAAGGCTTGGTGAATGATCGCCGAAAAGCACCCCATCGAGGACGAGGTATTTCGCGGACACCGTTACGATGGCTCTAGCCTTTGCTTGGGTCCTCGGGGAGGGTTTGCTTCTCGATGTAATCCTTCATTTCATCCACCCGGTCCCTTACTTGATCCTCAATATTGTTTATACGTATTCGATCTATAGCGGGTCTCTCCGTGAATTCAATCGGCAATTTGTCTCCAACTCACCAATTTCTTGCTCGGTTATTCTTGAGAGAAGGTCGGCTTCCACATTGTCCTCTCTCACTGACTTGGTTCGGCTCATAGTAAGTGAAATTTTTGATGAGGGTTTTGCAAGGCCACAAGATCTTGAGTTAGTATTGGGTTGATAGTATCATACTCCCCCCTAATTTGATTAACTATGAGCTGAGAGTCACTATTGATCTCAATATTCTGCACTCCCAAGTCTCTTGCCAATTCCATGCCCGCTATAATCGCTTCATATTCGGCTGATTGTTTGATGCTTGAACTTGAATCTTAAGGCCCTCATAAATTTTTCCCCGCGGTGCGATCGAAGTATGCCCGCTCATTTGATTAACTTGCTCGCGGAGCCGTCCACATATAAAGTCCATACCTCTTACGGACGCTCCCTGGGTTGAACAATTTACGTGCTCGGGCCTTACAGGTCATCCTACGATTACGCTCGCTTTCTCTTCCCGAGGTCGCCGTCCGCTAATCTCGAATGATGATTCTACTTACAAAATCAACTAAGGCTGCGCTTTGATTGTCTTTCTCGGGGAGTAGGTGATGCGGAACTCGGTGAGCTCTATGGACCAAGCTAGCATTCTCCCCGAGGACTCGGTTTATGTAAAACCTTTCTAAGCGGGGCCTCGGTTAGTACGGTTATAGGATGTGCGAGAAAAGTAGGCTCTTAATTTTCGAGCGGATACTGACAAGGCGTAAGCTAACTTTTCTATATTAAGATAACGCCCTTTCTACAAATGGACAAAGGCCTTACTTACATAATAAAGCTGGTTTTGGGAGTTATTCTCCTCCCTTACAAGAACGGCGGCTCTTGCGCGGATCGATGCTTGCTAAATACAAAAAGAGCTCTTCTCACGGCACCGGCCGCAGTAAGTGCGGCTGCCCGAGGTATGTTTTGACTTCTTAGCTTGATGGCACTCAATACTCCATGTGAATTCATCGACTCTCTTCCCCCCTTTCGAGAGTTTTGAAGAAGGGGAGGCATCTCTCTACCGCGAGATGAAGCGGCCAAGTGCGGTGATGCGACCATTGAGTTTTGTACATCCTTCACGCGAGCGGGAGGTTTCATGTCTAATAGGGCTGGATTTTCTCTGGATTAGCCTCTATCCCTCTTTGGTTGACCGTGAATCCGAGGAACTTGCCCGCCTTGACCCGAAAGCGCACTTAAGGGGTTTAGCTTCATCTTTGTTGTGGCGCAAGTTTTTGAAGGTTTCCTCCACATCGAGCTCGTGGGAGTTTTCCTTAGTTTTTATGACCGTGTCGTCAATGTAGGCCTCAGTTCTCGCCTAGTTGGTTTTTAAAGACCGAGATTGACCGTATGCGGCGATACGTGGCTCCTGCATTTTTCGTAATTTGAGACATGTCTCGTAAAGACGAAAATAAGCGAAAAGTGTCCTTTGACGGTCGGTTGTTTAGGCTGACTACAAGGTGTGTACGAAAACAAAAGTTTTAAACGGGAAAAACTTAGTGATGTAAAAGAAGAGCCTTTCGGCCTTGAATTTGTTTAGGACACGTGAGGTGCCTTGAAAACAAAAGATTTTTAACGAGAAAACGAAAGAAAGTCGATTTCCGGCAATGGAACCACGATGACGCCACGGCTTTTGGGGTCGGGAGCGGTTCAAGGATATCTCGGCTAGGATATATTTATTGGTTTGATGTACCTAGATCACAACACAAACAAGCACCGTTAAGGTCAAAGTTGGATGTTACTCCAACTCGGACCCTCGGGTGTGAGTAAGAATCTTGAGTAATAAGGCTTTGAATACCTTTGGAGTGTGTGTGTGTTTAGGTTTAGAGAGTAAAAGAGCTTACTTAATTGTATATGGAACTTACCTTGCCCAAGGGGTAAAGGCCTTCTATTTATAGGCAATGCAATGGTGCTTGTTGAGGTAAGCAATGAGATCGGCCACAGGGGGCACTTTGGTATTTGACCGGCTACACGTGTCCGCAGCCTAATTGGTCTGTCGGGGAGGGAACATTGGTGTCCGGGGACATGGCCGAAAGTGACATGAGCCGTGTAGCCGGCTTAGTGCATTAAATGGAATAGTAGGCGCCGGGATCGAGCCGCATTGAATGCGTGATGGGGAGCCGGCAAGTGGCTGTCGAGCCGTAAGCTAACTTGCTCAGTAAGGCTTGACATTAACCGGGAAGCAGCATGTGCCCGCGGTCAACGTTGTGCCCGCGGTCAAAGATATATGACGCGAGCACGGTTGATGCGGGCATGACTCATGCGGGCACGGATCCAGCGAGCAGGGTCCCAATGGTCCTCGATGGGGATGGTCGCGAGGAGGGACACGGTCTTGACCACAAGGGCCTATTTGTCCGCGGTCTTCCCTCCAGCGGTCTAGGAACTGCCACGTCCCTGGTTCCTTGGATTAGACCGAGCGCGGGCCCGGTCCAGTAGATCCGGGCTCATCAAATAGTGATTTTTAGATTGGGGATGGAGAAGGAAGGTTCTTTTTTTTTTGTAAATGAGTCAGTGGATAAGTGGGCTAATGTCTTTAGCTGTTATTGTGAATGAGGAGTTTGAGGATTGGTTTAGGCCTTACCATGGCATTTGGTGCTTAATTGATTAAAACGTATGATCTTCCACTATGGTGAAAACCTTATAAGGATTTGTCCTAATGTAAGTGCTTTATGTGCTACACTCAATCTGTCAAAGTGAAGTTGATGACCATCTCTACACTGTTAATTTGCCTGGCGGCTATCGTGCAATCTGTTTTCTATTTTGGAGAAGATTCACTTCCCCGCTTCTTTGTGGGCATCTGCTATGGGATCCTATAGAGGTTTCTCGGTGACAGATTTTTGTCAAGATTGGAGGACAACATTTTATTAAAATTGGTTCTTGCTATTTGTTGGACATTATTTTTAAAATTATACTATATATATGTACATATATATTTGTGGTGTTACAGTTTTAACTGCTTCTTTGTATTTCCCCCCTATTTTTTTTCTCTCCCTTTTTTTTTTTTCTTGAAGGACAGCCTGTCCTTTAGTCTCTGTCTATTTCCTCTATCTAATATCTATTCTTTTATCAATAAAATAAAATAAATGACTGCCTACCTTTGTTTATGTTACTTTATAATTTATTTTTCAGATTTCTATAACTTTTGAAGTTATTAGTTATAATTTTTGATAGTTTGTGGTTTTGACCTTTGGGTAATTAGTCTTTATTAGTTGGAGGGTCAGGAAGCTGAGGCCTGTAATCTTGCCTTCTTTTTTTCCTCTTGACCGTTTTTCATTTCCACCCTCCACACTTTGCCTGCTTCTTTTGTTTGGAAAGTTCTCCAACCGTGTTCAAGGTCAAGGCTCTGGTTTGATTCATGTTTAGCCTTGATACACATTATGCCACACAAGCTTGCATATCTACTTACAAGAGGAATCATCTAAATGGTGTATGTTCTGTGTACATGCCTCAGAGTTTCACAGATCTTTTGATTCACTGTGATGAAGCTAGGTATCTTTGAAATAGGCTGTTTGGGGTTCTTGGTGAATTTTGGGTTTGCCAGAGTCCATTTCTTCGTTTCTGCCTGCATGTTAGAGGGCATTGACAGGGATAAGGAATGGAAAAGCCAGGTCTCTGTTGGAAGGGAGCAAGACTTTCTTAAGTGTTGGAAACTAAATCGCACTTTCAGAATTTGGGGCAAATGGTTGTGGTAAATATGCATACTACAATTTTCCTCAAAAAAAGGGAAAATCGATCAAATTGTTACTTTAGTACTCCCTCTGTCCCGGTTTTAATTTCTTAGTTCAACTTTGCATGCTTATTAAGAAACTAAGTTAAAAATTGGTCAATAATAATAGTGAGTGGAGGACGTAATCGTCCAAAACATTATTCATCAATCAAGTGGGTGAAAAGTAGATAGATAAGTAACATTTTTTTTTGTAATTATATGAACTTTACGACGACAAGATTGTCCAAACACTATTCATACTTTGCCATTTATGAAATAAAGTAACTAAGAACCTTAAATTGGGATATATAAAAAAGGAAGGTAAGAACCCTAAACTGTGACGGAGGTAGTTGTAAATTTGTTTTAAAAAAAATGTAATGATAGTGACATTTTCTCAAAATTGAGGGGGTGAACTTTTGTGGCTTCGCCAATGGTGACAAGGATTCTAGATTATTCTGGGAATCTGGGGCGTTTGCCAAGATGTGTTGTACTTGGATAGAGAGTACATCTTTTGGGATCATTTTTTTGTATTTGATATATGTTTTTTTTCCTTATCAAAGTTATTAGTAGAAGAAGGCGGACGTTACTATTTTCATGGACCTTGGTTGACAGTTTTTTGAATGTAATAATTAATTCCTACTCAAAGTTGACATTATTGGGGCAGCTAAAATGGCACTATTTCTTCTGTGCCTTTATGTATTTTGGGTTTCAGCAGAAGGCTTGTTTACTGTTTTTTTATATTGTCTCAATCTATTTTAAATGAGAAGGGATGGCAGATACAAAATAATTGAATAGCATTTTCTTATGAAACAAGTGAATTGAGGGATATTAGAAAAAAGATGAAAAGAATAAACCTGCAAATCATATAATTTTTGTAGTATAAAGGTATGATGGGTCAAAAAATCAAAAATGAGGACAAAAAGGAGAATACGAAGAAGGAGAAGAAGACAAGGGGGTGTGTGTGTGTGTGTGAGGAGGAGGGGATGAGAAGAAAAAGAACAAGAAGAATAACGAGAAAAAGGAAGAGGACAAGGAGGGGATGAGAAGAAAAAGAACAAGGAGAAGAAGAATAACAAGAAAAAGGAAGAGGACAAGGAGGGGATGAGGAGAGAAGAAGAATAAATGCTAATGTGGTTAAAGGGAAATGAGAAAACACCTAGAGAATTGAACCACAAGAAAAGCGTGAAATTGTGCAGCAATTATTCATTTTGCGGCTGCTATCCTCCTCAAAAGAACACAGGGATACCCTGTCAGCGACCCTTAGTCGAGCTACCATCCCGATCGATACTCCTCCCCAGGATCTTGTCCACATGATTGGCAATTTAAGTGGATAGTTGTTGTGAGTATGACAAGTGATTCTAATTAATAAAGAAGTACAATAATTCTAACTCAAAGTTGGCGTAATTGGGGCAACTAAAATGACACCATTTCCTCTGTGCCTTTTATGTATTTCGGGTTTCAGCGGAATGCTTGTTTACTGTTTTTGTATATTCTCTTCTCAATCTAATAATCCATTCCCTTTATTTTAGAGTAGAGAGAATACCATTTACATATGATATTACTAGTAAAAGCCCGTGTCCGAGGACACGTTTTTTTCTAAAGGGCAAAATGGGAAAGGGACCACTTAGTGAGGGCAAAATGGGAAATTTGGCCATTGGAACTGTTCATTCAACTGTTCATAGTGGGGGTCTTATTTATACTATAGATTTTAGGTTTTTCAATTCGTTCTAAAATATAAGTCACTAGTAAAAGCCCGTGTCCGAGGACACATTTTTTTTTTTTTAAAGGGCAAAATGGGAAAGGGACAACTTAGTGAGGGCAAAATGGGAAATTTGGCCATTGAAACTGTTCATTCAACTGTTCATAGTGGGGGTCTTATTTATACTATAGATTTTAGGTTTTTCAATTCGTTCTAAAATATAAGTCACTAGTAAAAGCCCGTGTCCGAGGACACGTGTTTTTTTTTTTAATTTAATTTTTTTAAAGGGCAAAATGGGAAAGGGACAACTTAGTGAGGGCAAAATGGAAAATTTGGCATTTGGTACTGTTCATAGTACTGTTCACGGACCACTGTGATTTATACTATAGATATTTATAATATTGTATGCAATATACGGAGTGCAATATAATCTCTCTCTCTCTCTCTCTCTCTCTCTCTCTATATATATATATATATATATATATATATATATATATACTCCCTCCGCCCCATGATAATATATAAACTTTCCTTTTGGTGCGTCCCACAATAATTATAACTTTCCTAAAATGAAAAGGAATCTTTACTATTCCCTCCACTCATTCTCTCTCCTACATTATTTTAATACTCACATCACCATTATAATTTACTATTCTCTCCACTCATTCTCTCTCCTATTTTATTTTCACACTCACAACACTTTCAATATAATACTTCCTCCTTAATTCCCGTGAAAAACTAAAAGTCTATAAATTCCTGGGACGGAGGGAGTATATATATATATATATATATATATGCACACACACTCCCTTCGTCCCACTACAAATTTTCCGTTTAGGGCGTCCCACTACAAACTGCACACTTTCTAAAATGGAAACATTTTATTACTTTTATATTAATATATTTTTGGGACCCACATGTCATACTCACAACAACAATTCAATTACTATTCCCTACCCCACTTTCTCTCTCCTACCTCACATTCCATACTCACAACACCTACTCCACTAACAATTTTCCTTAATCTCCGTGTAAATAATGAGTGTATAGTTCTTAGTGGGACGGAGGGAGTATACACTATGTCTATGTATGTGTGTGTGCCATAAACCAAATTGATTATCTGGTTTTATACCGTGTTATTTCGTACACCCTTGTATCCCCTTTCCCAGAACAAAATTTTACTAAATGGAATGGTCATATATATGCGAATATTTTGTTCCGGTACTTAATTTGCAAGTCTAGCAAGTATATGTAATGTGTATGATAAGCTGATTTGCAAAGTTTTAAACTTTAGCTAAATCAGTTATCCTGGTTTGAGTTCTTGGTAGTGTTACTGATGGATGTGGTTGCATGGTTTGCTCAACTCTTTTGTTTTATCAGTATATGAAGTTGTGTTTTAAGCATATAGTATTTGTATTTTCTATCGGATAGAGTTTGGTAAAAGACTTGTCCTATTATATATAAACTATATAATTTGTTATTACTATGCATATTAGGTCTATATAATTTGTTATTACTTTTTATATTAGGTCCTACATACACAATAACGTATATGTTTGATGTGATTTTCTTGCTGTACGCCTTTACTATCTATCTAGCGCTCTATCATCAGACTGTTTTCGGTGCCCAAAATACTACTGGGCAAAGTGAAGCTTGGTTTTCTACCAACCCTGGTTTCAAGCGCCCTAGATTTGAGACTGCAAGCAATCTGCCTATTTATCCGCAGAGGCATGGGGAGAAAGATTGCGCTCATTATATGCTCACAAGAACGTGTAAGTTTGGAGATGGCTGCAAGTTTGACCATCCTATTTGGGTTCCTGAGGGTGGAATTCCAGATTGGAAAGAGGTGACAATTTATTACTTTACTATTTATATACTCTACTAGTTGTTATACTTAATAAACTAATTATGATCATTAATTTTCTCACCCTTCCAAATTGACATGCTTTAGATGTACTAAAGATTTTGGTATTTTATTAATTGATGTTACCCTTTCGGAATTTTCTACATGACAAGATATACTATTATTACTATACTAATTTTTCTGGGAAAATTTGAAGTGCCAGTTATCACATGGCTTATTATTTTATACTCCCTCTGGCCCTGTTAAGTTGTCTCATTTGACCAGTCAAACTTTATAAGAATATAGCCTGGCTTGTAACTTCTTGAAATCGCACTTGATTCATTTGAAATGGGACTATTTTTTCTGGGCATCCCCAAAAGGCTATATATATATATATATATATATATATATATATATATATATATATATATATATATATATATATATATATTTTGGAACAGGAGGGAGTGTGTGACCTTGTTAATCTGTAAAATCTTGTATGGCCGTTCAATAGTAAGCTGTTAATTAATCAAATGTACATTACGTTTATGCACAATTTAAGATATTAAAGCTTTAAATCTAATTATTTATTAATCATAAATAAATAAATATGTTATTAATTATTATATGAAATTTATTAAATAAATAATATTTAAACTAAAATAATAACTTTTCTTGTACCCGATGATAATTATTTTGTAAAGAAAGTTAATAACCAAGAGGGTAAAAATCATTTTCTTCAATTCAAATTAATAACTCCAACACAATTTCTGGAATTCCATTATTTTCCCGAGAACCACCACCAATATACACCATTTCATGCCAATTCCCATCACACGGAAGTGACGGGGGTCCAAGTAGCTCAAGGAAAAGACAACTACAACGATTAAGGGGGGAGGACAAACTTCAGAGATTCCTAGGCGAAGTAGGCCACCACCACCACCTCTACACCTTCTTGATGAAGATGAGGAAGAAGAGGAAGATATAGAGCTCCTTGAGAAAGCACACGACTTGGATGGGAACGTAAATGATGACGAGGAAGATGTTGAGATACTAGATGATGATGAAGAGAATAGTGTTTCTGTCGGGGGGATGGATTGGGGTCGAGGCTAAGATTTATAGGCCTTAACCCTTGCTTGACTTGCTTTTGCACGATTTTAGAACTTTATTTCCTTTCTTTAGTGTTTTATACTTTAAATTCATTTCAATTTCTTAAACTAGTATTTATTTTGTTGATTTGAACTATGTGATTTAAATTTATGCTCCTTTTGCCTTCAAAATTATCTCTTTTGAGGTCTAAATTACGTTTAGGATATTATTATAAGTGAAATGGCATTTATTAAATGTTTTATGTTAGTCCTTAACATGTTTGAATTTTTTGTTCATATGTTACAGGTATATTTATCTATTTTTCAAATATTTACTATTTTTTTTTTATTTTTCCGCCTTGCTCGCCTTTTTGCCGCTTTTTTATCGCCTCGCCTTTCGCCTTTTCCAGGTGTGTGTCGCCCGCCACTCGCCTTTCGCCTTTAACAACTATGATCACTATCCTTCCTCCAGATCCTCCTCCTTGCTGCTTGTTCCATCCCCATTTCCACCTCATTCCTTAAACACAACCACTTCCCGTTTATGTTCTATCCGTCGCTCCCCTCCACTCCGACGATGCCACTCATTGTTCACCTGAGTTTTATCTTGTTTTTTAGTTTTGAAATTTGCAAAGTTTGTAATATCTGGATTTCAATTTCGGATCTGGCTTTATTCAGCTTTTTGAAATGTACTTGTGAAAATCTGGAATTGGGAGTAAGATTTAGGGTTTTGGGTATGGAAAAGATTTGTGAAATCTAGAGTTTCTAATGGTTTTACCCCTTTGATTGCGGTAAAAGAGCCTAGGTTGGCGAAGTAGACCAGTAATTTGTGGTTTCTAGTGGTGCATTTGATCAGAGGAGGAGAAGGGAAGAGGCGGAGGAAGAATGATCAGATTGGCACCAATCGATATTGAGGTTGCAGACTACTAATTTTGTTGTTTGTGGAGGTGATTTGGTGGGGGGAGATGAACATTGTTATTGTGGTGAACGGAGGTGGAGTGAGATTTGTGTGATGATCAGAGAAGCGGTGATGGTCACTTGTTATGAATTAGAAGTTTGTTTTTTTTTTTTAAAAAGAATTCAACCTAACTTTCAAAAAAATCATTAACTGATTAACCCGTTTATTAACTAATATTAATTTCAAACTAATCAATATGCCCATCAAGTGCAAGACATGTGATTTAACTATGTTTTCTAACAATTTCTGTCCAAAACTCAAAAGCTCTGAATTGGCGAAAAATGCATTTGGATTCCTAAATTGACCAAATTGAAACATGGGGGTTCACCTTAGGAACGCCCCCAGGGAGTTCAAGCCATATTTGTCATTTTCCCATTTGCTAGTGGTCATTGAGATGAATTATAGTTGGCATGGTTCATTTAGTAACTTGGATTGAAAATGGACTCATTTTGGGAATGTTGTTCACTAAAGGGACACTCATTTTTGGGACAAATGGAGTGCTCATTTTTCTGGGAAAAATAATAGTTTTGTTGTTATCATAGACTATGTTTCTTACGTGTGACTTTTAAGTTTGTAGAAGTAAGTATGACCCCTTAATCATTTAACCTCACTGGAATGTATTATTGCATTTTTTATTTTGCAAACGAAACTTGTCTTTTCATCCTTTTAATTACACCTTGATTATGAAGAGTGGCTCATCTTCACATTATGATACGTTGTTATTATAAAGCCATATCCTTGTTGTACCCGTATCCTATGCTTTTAGATTTTGATGTAATGCCGCACTAGCATTGTATCACACTCATATCTCGTACCCGTATGGCCCTTCATAAACTATATGTATTTTCATATATACATCGTATATTGCCTTGTTCTTCGTGTTTTGCTTCTCTTACTCTTTTTTCGCGTTCTTCTTTTTTGGCCAAAATACGTTTGCCCTTATAAAGTATCCCCCAAATCCCACTTTGCACATCAGGTTGAAAAGTTGATCTGTTTGGTACTTTAATTTCCAAATCGTCCCACTTTGCCCCCTAGATGAGTTGACCGGGGGTTGAAAATGGGACGATTTGGAAAGTGTCGGGGGTAAAGTGGGATGATTTGGAAATTAAAGTACCTAACATACCCACTTTTCAAAGTGAGATTTGGTGGATATTTGCGGGGGGATAAATGTAATTTGGCCACTTTTTGTACTAATGCACTCCTCGTGAGGATTCATGTTAGCCAACCTCAAATTATTTTGGGATTAAGGCTTTGTTGCACCCGCTTGTCTTCCACCCTCTTTTAATGTAGTATATTTATTTTCTGATAATGCTTGAATGAAATTATTTACCTCTTTTCAAATTGAATATAGATTGTCAATCCAGGTCCTTACCTTTAAGAGATTGTTGATATGGTTTGGGTTCTTAAGCAAAATGCGGCTTGCTGGTCTGAGCTACTACAAATGCTTGCAGCATTGTTGATTTTTGGCTCTTTGATAATTTATAAATATGTGCTTAGTTGAACTTGAAGACGGTTTTACCACAAGTCAAGGTTTTCACGCTGTCTTAAATTTTCAATTTTCAGCCAATTTAGTAGTTTAATAGTCCTCACAAACCATGTGTGTGTGTGTGTATATATATATATATATATATATATATATATATATATATGATGGAAGAATTTCTCCCTCTTGTAATAAAAGCCTAGCAGTGCACTAACGTGCAAAAGCAAGGATCGAACCACAGAGACTTGATGGCAAGGGTTGAACTATAAAACAGAAAAGTAACAAAAAGGAGGGTTTGTTTTGGTTGAGCCCTATTCTATTAATTGCAAGAATTAAAACTTAAACTAAGAAAGCTATTAAAAACAAAGAAGTAATTCAGATTAAGAGAGAAATTCACAGATTGGGTTCACAAATACGTTCACTCTATATTATGCCATTAATTAAAGGGTCAATTTCATTCACGGATTCTTTCACTTAATTAAGGATTGAGACGGTTTGTTGTGCGATTTGCAATCCTTATATTCCCTTTATATTAAACTTTCCGTTACGTCCATATGTGATATGCAAGGAATTCCTTAAGCGCTTGAGAACAATTAAATCTAGATCCTGTTGATTTCCGTTAAGTCTCCAATTAGATCTAATCATCAAAACAATGGTCAATGTATCAAACATCCGAGTTAACGGAATGAATTATACCCTAATTGTTTAAGAGTCGATATATATCTTAACATACAATTGAAACCCTAAAACTAAATGATAAATACTATGATGAACGATAATGAGATTGATTCAGTAAGCACAAATATTATAGTATAAAGATTCGGTATTTGTTACATCCAAATCCGCGAATCGAAGAGTTTAGCTACTCATAGCCTACAATGACAACAAAGATTAAAATAGATGACATAAAAACCTGGAACCGAAGTAGAACAATCCTTGGTAGGCAACAACACAAAATCAACTGGGATTATGACTCTATCACATTGGACCAAAAATGTCTCTAGAGTTCGTTTGACCGTCTAGTCAGCTAATTAGATGGACATTATAGAATATTTTAAATTATTCTGTCCCAGTTGCTTATATATACAGAGAATGGCATCAAGTTGATGCTAGCCCCCAAATCCAGCATGCCTTTCACCTTTGATTCTCCCAATGTGATTGGAAATATTTTCACAGGCAGATGTGGTTTTTACAATTTCAAGGAGTGGGAGATTTATGTCAACTTAAGGAAATATTTCATGTACTTTCCCCAAACATTTCTCACACATTACATTTTCAACAGGTACAAATTTAGTAGAGATAGGGGAAGGAAGAGATACCTTGTCGCTTTGGAACTTTCATCCCAAAGCGAAGTGATAGATTTATCCTGTGCAGTTTGGCTTGAGAAGTTGCCAGTTTGTGACCTTGTAGGTCTTCTACAATTTGCCTTATTTGTGTCTCCAATTTCCTGAATGCAGCCTCTTGTTGTTTCTGTTGTTGTGTTGTTGCCGCTGCTCAATCCGGATATGTGATATTGCCTTCTCCCAATGAGCCTCCTCTGCTGCTCATATTCACCTTGTGGGGGTGGATGATGGAGAGACTTTTGTTGTTGATATTGATTGTCTTCTCAAGAAAAATTGGGATGATTCCTCAATCCTGGATTGTATGAATTGAAATACAGATTGTCCTGAGGCGGCCTTGGAGGATATCCATTTATTGCATTCACTTGTTCAGAGACAAAAGGCAACTGTTGTGCACTAATAGGACAATTGTTAGTAGCATGAGTATATAATCCACATAATAAACAAGCATCTTCTACCACATAGGCACTAGGTGAAGCACCTTGTGCACTACGCATGACAATTTGTTGACTTAGCTGTGCTACTTGTCTAGCTAATTCATCATTAGAATTCAACTAATACATGCCCCCTAACCTTACCCTTAGTCCTCTTTTGTTGGGAGTTAGCACCCAATATTTCAAACAACTCATCCTTGGGGGTTTTGGCTGACTACATGTATAGGGACGGAAAGAAACTCGAGCCGCTCCCAAACTCAAAATGACCCTTAGGAAGGATATTTCAAACCCGCAGGGTTTGAGACGTGTTTGGGATTGCCTCAAAACCCGCTCCGGTTATCCTGAACCCGCTTCATGTGTATATTTATTTTATAGATATTTTTAATTATTAGTAATAAATAGGTCAATTTTACATTTGACCCACTGTAGTAGCAATGAAAATTGAGACTTTTCAAGAATCTGTTTTGCTGGTGGCAGGGGTATACAGATGTGAAACATTAAGCACACCAAAACAACTGTGACTTGATCATCAGAAAATGGTGCCTACAATAGTTGTTCTTATATTATTGATTGGCAAAAGAAATGAATGGACTCGTATATTGCTTTGCTTAATATTAAAAAGTGACCTGTCATAGGATCTTCAAAATATCAATCCATCCTCCTGCTCAAATATCAATCCATCCTCCTGCTCAAATACCTTCATTAGGTTATTTAACAAAAAGCATATCCTTTGTTCTGCAATTGAATGAAAGAATTCACATCGCATTCTCTCATCTCTCTGATTAAGAGCTGGGCGAGAGGTGACTTAACGAGGATATTTGAATCATACTTCAAGCTTTTGGAGTGGCGTGATTATCAGGGAGCTTGGTACATTTTCTTGTTGGAGCCAAAGAGAGCATTACAGGCAATTGTTTCAGTCAAACATTCTTTGTAGGGACTAGAACTCTCTTTTGGGACATTCATAATGAGATAAGGGACTCTTTCATTGGGACAGTTATTTATCAACAAAAAACTATGCCCCAAAGTACATACATTCCTTTATAAATGATAAATGTTGGTGAAAGACATCTTTTTATGGGAAAATAAAATTTTATATGTAAGAGTTAGTGGATTAGGGATTCAACAAACGACAAAAATGACGGACAAACCAAGCAACCAGAAACGTCCTTCAAGGAGGTCACAGCTCTAACAAGACGCCCAAGACACAAACTACCAAGACTCCTAACAAACCACCTCTAGCTTCTCCTTGGGAAAAAAAAAATTGCCTTCTCTAAAGTATCCACCAAATCCCACATTGCACCCCAGTTTTAAAAGTGGGGCTGTTTGGTACTTTAATTTCCAAATTGTCCCACTTTACCCCTAACACTTTCCAAATCGTCCCATTTTCACCCCTGGTCAAGTCATGTAGGGGGCAAAGTGGGACAATTTAAAAATTAAAGTACCAAACATACCTATTTTTCAAACCGGGGTGCATAGTGGGATTTGGTGGATACTTTAGGTGGATAACGTAATTTGGCCTAAATATATACACCCTATGTCCCACTCGAAATAGGATTTTTGGATTGGGTACGGGGATTAAGGAAAAGTGTTAGTGGAAAAATAGGATAGGAGAGAGAAAGTGAGATAGAAAATAATGAGTGGTAAGTTGTTGGGAGTGTAAAAGTGGGTTTCATGGAATAAAACACTTCCATTTTGGGTTGTCCTATTTCGGATGAGACATTCAAAATTGCAAATTGTCCTAATTGAGTGGGACGGAGGGAGTATATATATGTACTCTCTTTGTGTTTTATTTCGAGCGGGACAGAAACTCATAAATTGTCACTGCCTATAGGGGCGACCACACCTCCTCAGAGGGTGTGACCATACCCAAGGATCAAGGATTGTTCTACTTCAGTTTCAGGTTTTTATGTTATCTATTTTATTCTTTGTTTTCATTGTTATGGCTATGAATAGCTAAACTCTTTAATACGTGAATTGAATATAACAAATATCGAATCTCTATGCTATAATATTTGTGTTTATTGAATCAGTCTCATTCTAGTTCATCATAGTTAGTATTTATCATTTAGTTTTGGGGTTTCAATTGTATGTTAAGATACATATTGGCTCTTAAACAAATTAGGGTATAATTCATTACGTTTACTCGGGTGTTTGATACATTAACCATTGCTTTGATGATTAAATCCAATTGAAGACTTAACGGAAATCAACAGGATCTTGAGTGCTTAAGGAATTCCTTGCATATTATACGGACTTAATGGAAAGTTTAATATAAAGGGAATATTAGGATTGCACACCAAATAGTCTCAATCATTAATTAAGTGAACAAATTCGTGAATGAGATTGACCCTTTAATTATTGGCATAGCATAGAGTGAAGGTATTTGTGAACCCAATCTGTGGATTTCTCTCTTAATTAATCTGAATTACTTATTTGCTTTTAATAGCTTTCTTAGTTTAAGTTTTAATAATTATTAGAATAGGACTCGACTAGTTTAAAACCAACTAGTTTTCACAAGTCTACGTGGTTCGACTCTTGCTTTTGTACGTTACTATAATCTGGTTTATAAACCAACTAGTTTTCACAAGTTTATGTTGTTCGACCCTTGCTTTTGTAAGTTACTACAACAGTAACTAGTACACTTCCTAGGTTTTTATTACAAGAGGAAAAAATTCTTCCATCAAGTTCTTGGTGCCATTGTCGGAGACTTGTTGTGATTAAACAAGTTTGTTTAAGTAATGAATGTATGGTCGTGAATGAACGCTCGCCGAAAAAAATAAAATAGGAGTCGCCACGCCGTTTTAAAGGAAACATTGAAAACCTTTGAAAAGAGAATTTGGGTTCGGGGGTCAGGTTACGTGTTGGGAAGAACCGAGAGTTCACCCAACACGCCTCGTCCGTAGACGAGTCTTTCTATGTTCAACATTCAAAAATATTCAAATGTGTGTGCGAAGTGTGTGAGACAAGATATGTGTATAAATGCATATTAATGCTTCATTTTATTGCTCAAGGAGAGGGATTACAACTTGTGAACCATTTACTGTGGGAGGCCACATCCCACTTACAATGCTATGAACAACTTACAACTGAAAGGATGACCTCTGCAGAGCGACTAGTTATGTCGCGCTACACAAGACTTAGCCCGTTGTGTCGCATGACACGACATGTCTATATGCAGACATCTTACAATTGAGCAACAGATTCAACAGAGAACAATTTAAATCAAACAACACCACCCAAACAACTCAGAAATCAATGACTTCACAATGGATTGACCAAGGGGATGTGGATATAGGGAGATCCACACTCCCTTGGCCAATAAGCAACAAATCCAACGAAATCACATCAGAAATATCAATTATACCAAACCAAACAAATTAAACAGAGAGATGCAGTTGGGACTTGATAATTGAAGGCGGATGGAGCCCAATTATCAAGTCCAAGGAACAGTAATTGCAATGAAGCAAACAAACGGCAAATATGAGATAGAGATGGAGGGAGTCGTTACCCTCGTAGTCCACACTCTCTATACTATGTCGGTATAGGGAGCCTTCAAATCAACTTCGAAACGAGCTCGGATCTCAGACCAAGTAGCTTTGAAGTTTCACATAAGCTTGTGTATGTGAGTGGAACAGACTTGGGCTCTGAACAGGGGAAGACGGCAATCGGTTTTTTGGGTAGATAGCAGAGAACGGTGAGGGAGATTGAGGTGGGGCTAGGTTTTCGGTGTGGAAGTTGATGGCTGGTGTTTGGCGTTGTTAGGGGATGGTGGTGAACGGCCTAGGATTTGTAAACAGGGGAAGATGGCGATGGCAATTTTGGGGGGAATTGAGAGAGATGGATTGTTGTGTTCGGCGTTGTGGGAGATAACGGTGGTGAACTTGGCCGGAGTAGGGAGAGAATGACGATGAGCTTGGGGAGCGATTGAAATTGGAGGAATTGCGTTCGTGGTTTTGGTAGAGAGAGTTGGCGGTCGTTGTTTGGTTGAGAGGAAGACCGGGAGAGAGTAGATCGGTGAGGAAGGAAATTGAGGTAGAGGGAGGCGATTTAGGGAGAGGAAATTGGTGAGGAAGACGATCTGGGGAGCCGGCAATGGAGTTTGCGTTTAGAGAGAGGATGCGTTTAGAGAGAGAGAGTAGTGAATTGGTGGCTGTGAAGGCGCAAGGAGGATGAGGTAGTGGTGGAGCGGCGGTGAGAGAAGGGTGTTGGAATGGTTGCTCTAGCCGGAGAGGGAGAGTCTGCGAGTAGAGAGAGAGGGACGATTCACTCTCTCTCTCTCACTACTCTTTCTTTCACTAGACGCAAACTCCCTCTCTCTACTCGCAGACTCTCCCTCTCCGGCCAGAGCAACCATTCCAACACCCTTCTCTCACCGCCGCTCCACCACTACCTCATCCTCCTCCTTGCGCCTTCACAGCCACCAATTCACTACTCTCTCTCTCTCTGAACGCATCCTCTCTCTCTAAATGCAAACTCCATTGCCGGCTCCCCAGATCGTCTTCCTCACCAATTTCCTCTCCCTAAATCGCCCCCCTCTACCTCAATTTCCTTCCTCACCGATCTACTCTCTCCCAGTCTTCCTCTCAACCAAACAACGACCGCCAACTCTCTCTCTACCAAAACAACGAACGCAATTCCACCAATTTCAATCGCTCCCCAAGCTCATCGTCGTTCTCTCCCTACTCCGGCCAAGTTCACCACCGTTCTCTCCCACAACGCCGAACACAACAATCCATCTCTCTCAATTCCCCCCAAAATTGCCATCGCCATCTTCCCCTGTTTACAAATCCTAGGCCGTTCACCACCATCCCCTAACAACGCCAAACACCAGCCATCAACTTTCACACCGGTAACCTAGCCCCACCTCAATCTCCCTCACCGTTCTCTGCTATCTACCCAAAAAACCGATTGCCGTCTTCCCCTGTTCAGAGCCCAAGTCCGTTCCACTCACATACACAAGCTTATGTGAAACTTCAAAGCTACTTGGTCTGAGATCCGAGCTCGTTCCGAAGCTGATTTGAAGGCTCCCTATACCGACGTGGTATAGAGAGTGTGGACTACGAGGGTAACGACTCCCTCCATCTCTATCTCATATTTGCCGTTTGTTTGCTTCATTGCAATTACTGTTCCTTGGACTTGATAATTGGGCTCCATCCGCCTTCAATTATCAAGTCCCAACTGCATCTCTCTGTTTAATTTGTTTGGTTTGGTATAATTGATATTCATGATGTGATTTCGTTGGATTTGTTGCTTATTGGCCAAGGGAGTGTGGATCTCCCTATATCCACATCCCCTTGGTCAATCCATTGTGAAGTCGTTGATTTCTGAGTTGTTTGGGTGTTGTTGTTTGATTTAAATTGTTTTCTGTTGAATCTGTTGCTCAATTGTAAGATGTCTGCAGATAGACATGTCGTGTCACGCGACACAACGGGCTAAGTCTTGTGTAGCGCGACATAACTAGTCGCTCTGCAGAGGTCATCCTTTCAGTTGTAAGTTGTTCGTAGCATTGTAAGTGGGATGTGGCCTCCCACAGTAAATGGTTCACAAGTTGTAATCCCTCTCCTTGAGCAATAAAATGAAGCATTAATATGCATTTATACACATATCTTGTCTCACACTTTGCACACACATTTGGATGTTTTGAATGTTGAACATAGAAAGACTCGTCTACGGACGAGGCGTGTTGGGTGAACTCTCGGTTCTTCCCAACACGTAACCTGACCCCCGAACCCAAATTCTCTTTTCAAAGGTTTTCAATGTTTCCTTTAAAACGGCGTGGCGATTCCTATTTTATTTTTTTCGGCGAGCGTTCATTCAGGTCGTCGTTCTTTGAATCCAGACTTGGAGCCATTAAAAGACAACAACGATAGGTTGAATAGACGTAGAAATCCTAAGCCATTAGTAGAGAGATGGGAGACTGAATTGAACCACCGCCAGCACCACCAGCTCAAGTGATGAGGAATTTATGTCCTCCTAGAGTAGATACATCTATATCTTGCATCACGCCCGATGTGGCAAAAAGATTTGAAGTAAAGGTCAATATTCAATATGTTGCCCTTATATCAGGCCTACCCTCCGAGGATCTTTTGACTTTCTTGCGTAAGTATATGATAATTGTGGCTCACTTTCCATCCAAAGAGGGTGTGATGGACAAGCATATGAGGTTGAAGTGTTTCCCTGTACTCTGAAAAATGGGCGGCAAAGACTTGGTTCATGATGCTTACACTTAGGAGCACTACCACGTGGGATCAATTGTATGATGCATTTTTTCCCAAATACTACCCACATTCCGCGTTGGCTACCATGAGACAAAAGTCATTCCACGAAGCGTGGGATAGGTTTAAAATGATGTTAGCTTGATGCCCTCAACATAGCTTTCAATTACCATTGCTAAATCAAACCTTCTATGATGGTTTGAACCCTGATAATCAGGCCATGGTCAAGGTATTATATGCCTAGTCATAGCCGTTCCGGTTTCATTTCTCTCTATAAGGTTGACTATTAACACATTCTTCTACTGCTTATTCCTTTTCGGTTCTTTTTAACTTTTATGTTCTTATTTCAAGCAAGGGATTACATATTTGCCCTTTAGTTATTTTGATATATCTTAGTTGTTTCCTCATTCATTGTTTTCTCACCTTTTCTTTGACGAACCCATATGACGATTCATGTTAGCAGACCCCAAATCATTTTGGGCTAAGGCTTTGTTGTTGTTGGTTATTTTACACGTTGCGACAAAAGGATTAAAGAATTTAAAGAACATTAAGATTCTAAAAGATGGATCCTATCAATAAAAAATATATTCTAGAAGATGGTACCCTAGACCTTCCATGTGAAGAGTCCACTATTCCATTTCAGGATGATCCACTTAAAAGAGTCCACTTTCAAATATTATTTTGATAATATCCGTTATCATTCAACCTTTTCCCTTCACATGTGTTTTACATCCTAGGTACTCTCAAGACACTAATGTGATTTCAATTTACTCTAAGGGTAATATTATGCCTTAAATTATTAGAATTTTCAAATATGTACTCTTTGGTGGGAAAGGAGGGAGTGTTATGCAATCTGAAAATCTTTCCACAATCGTCTTATCTTATTACTAGAACAATGTAACCATTTTTTTAATTAAATAAATAAAAATGATACCAATACTAAGAATGGTTTTTTCGGAAATCAAAGTGTTCCATCATGTTGAGCACGAAATTTAGGACTTATTTAATATTTACAAAAAAAATTGCACTCTTAAGTAACAAGTTGTTGAATACCACCCGAAACTCACTTGGGCGATGTCCAGTAGATTATTGTTGCTATTACTAGGAAATGCCTTTAACCGGAACTTTTCTAAGCATGTGGGCCACAGTTCATGTATTTAGATGACATATTTATTAGCTATGTTATCCTAACATATTCACTATGGACGCACTAGTTGTGTGTCTATGCTGACTTCTTGTGGCTTTGGGAAGTTGAGGATTTTATCTTTCATTTGCTGTACCTTGACCGCATCAATAAGTGTATAGTTCTGCTTCTGCCTTCCACTTAAACAAAGCAGAAGACACAGTTTCATTAAATTCAAAGTTCCTTGTAAGAAATTTATGTGGCCATTTTCTCCTGTTATGTTCATTTATTGATTCTTTAAAGTATTTTTCTCATTACCATTGCACTTTGGGATGATTTATTTCCAATTGCAGGTTCCACTGGATACTGGAAGTGAATCCCTTCCGGAGAGACCAGGAGAGCCAGATTGCCCAGTAAGCGGAAGTTCTAAGCTCTTCTGTTTGTATCTTTTTTGAATGCAATGAACCTTGCAAATATTGGAAGTGGTTATGTTTATAGATAGTTGCCTTAGTGGTTGGACTGTCCTAACATATAGAAGGAATTGAGGGTTCTGGGAGTTATTCTCATCAGTTTTTCTTTAGTTCTCAATCCCCAGTTTCAACCCCTCTCCTTTTACCTTTCTAGTTATGTTTGGAAGTTGTTTTACGGTAAGGTTTTCTATGTGGACTTTATTGCTCAATAAGCTGAACACAAATGAAAAACCATAGAGTCAAAGCCCTAGTCAGTGTTTATTGCCCAAATGGCGTGTAAATTGTAAGCTATCTGATGAGGGACATGATCAACTCTTTTCTCCAGGGCATTAGCGCTCGGAATATCTGGAATTGGTTGTTCGAGGTGGCTGGGGAAGAGTGGATGGTTCCAAGATCTTTATATTCATTGTCAGGTTTACAGAGGCTTTGCGAACGAGGGTATGAAATGAATATTTGAGATGGGGGTGGGGGTTCTGCATTTATTTGATGTTGTGGATGGTGGGAATTGGGTTGATTTTAAAAGATCAATATCCACAGAGGCATTCATTGTTTAGTTTAGGCTTCTTGTGTTGTTGTATGTTTCTTTTTGCTTATTTTTGTTGATGGACTGTCCATCCGTTTGTATTAAATCTCTTTTTTCCAGTATAATTTCTTTTCCTATCAGCAAAATAGAGAAATGGAGATATGTCGTAGAACCGAAAAGGTTTAATATTAGTAGGAGTAGGAGTAAAATGTAATATATGGAGGTGTAACTTAACGGCCGTTTATCAACATTTGACAGGAGATGAAGTCAATCATAGAATGAAAGTAGGTTGGATGAACAGTTCTTCTGAAGTGTTATGTGATAGATGTATGCCACGAAGATAAGTATTGAACAACCTCTCATACAAGGGCACGGCATATGAGTAGGCCTACCCAATTGACCTCGACACATTTATGCAAAGGTTGCTAGGTCGTCGCCCGGAAGCGACGCGCCATCTCTTCGCACGGGGGTGGTGTCAAATATGCAAGGGTTCCCGCATTGCGGACGAGTGCGGGTAAAGAAGCTAGTCCATGGTAGGTGTAAGGGTAGTGGGATGCGCTTTGGAACTTAGAACATTGGATCATTGACAGGGAGATCAGCAGAGGTGGTGGAAGTTATGAGGAGGAGGAAGATTCACATAATGTGTTTACAGGAAACTAAGTGGGTTGGAGAGAAAGCAAAAGAAATATCGCCTTGGGGTTTTAAGCTTTGGTACTCAGGAAAGGATAAGGGTAGAAATGGAGTGGGTATCATTATTGATAAGGAGTATATTAATGATGTGGTGGAAGTGTACAGGAAGAGTGATCGAATTATGGGCATTAAACTGGTGATACGTGATGAGATTATAACTATTATTTCCGCCTATGCACCACAAGTAGGGTTGGATGCATCTATTAAACAAGTGTTCTGGGAAGATTTGGAGGAGGTAGTGCAACGAGTACCTAGTGGTGAGAAATTAGTGATTGGTGGTGATCTGAACGAACATGTGGGGTCTAGTCGATATGGCTTTGAGAGCATACATGGAGGTTTTGGTTTTGGAGAGAGGAATGAAGCGAGGAAAAAGTATCCTGGACTTTGCGTTGGCATATGACTTGAGTATAATGAACACTTGGTTCAAGAAGAGAGAATCTCACTTGGTGTCCTATAGAGTGGAGGTAATGCGAGTCGGATTGACTTCTTCTTAGTAAGAAATACTTGTAGAAAGAGTTATACGGATTGCAAGGTTGTTCGGGTGAGAGCACAAAGAACTCAACATAGACGAGTGGTACTTGATTTTCGAAGTAAGAGAATTTCGAGGAAGAGAAAATCACGGGTAGACCCTAGAATCAAGTGGTGGAGACTTGAGGGAAAATCAACCGAAATTTGTAGCTAAGATGGTCGATACCGGTATTTGGGCGGATAATATGGAGGATATGGATATAGATTCGACTTGGACTAAGATGGTACATACCATAAAGGAGGTGGCGAAAGAAGTCCTTGGAGAATCTAGAGGAAATGGGCCACCAAGTAAGGACACATCATGGTGGAACGAGGAAGTAAAACAAGCAATAAAGGGCAAGCGAGAATGCTACAAATTATTGGGGAAATGTAGGAGCGACGAGAACTATGAGAAGTATAAGGAAGCTAGAAGAGATGCTAAGAAAGCGGAAAGAGACGCAAGAGCAAAGGTGAATCGAAACTTTATGATAAGTTGGATACAAAAGAAGGGGAAAAGGACATCTACGAGACTCGCTCGTATGAGGGATAAGAGGACACGAGATATGGGGACGGTTAAATGTGTGAAGGATGTAGACCAAAGAGTTTTAGTCGGGGATAAAGAGATAAAAGATAGATGGAGTTCGTACTTTGATAACTTGTTCAATGGCGGTCGAGAGCGAGGATGTTGGAGATTTAAATATCTCTTCGAGTATGGTTAATCGAGATTTTATGCGGAGAATTCGAAAGAGTGAAGTGGAAATGGCAATGAAAAAGATGAGATTGAAGAAAGCCGTTGGACCGGATGGTATACCAATTGAGGTTTGGAGATGTTTCGGGGAGAGGGGAGTAGATTGGTTAACAACGCTATTTAACAAGATATGGAGAGTTAACACAATGCCATGGAGTGGCGGAAGAGTACTACGATCCCTTTGTATAAGAATAAAGGTGATGTCCCAAGATTGTGCCAATTATCGGGGATCAAGGATCAAACTAATGAGCCATACTATGAAACTTTGGGAAAGAGTGATTGCCAGGTGAGAAAAATTGTGGATATTTCGTATAACCAATTTGGGTTTATGCCGGGAAGATCGACTATGGAGGCAATATATCTTATGAGACAAACCATGGAGAAATATCGAGATCAAAAGAAAGATTTGCATATGGTTTTCATTGATTTGGAGAAGGCATATGATAAAGTGCCAAGAGAGGTACTTTGGTGGGCATTAGCAAAGAAGGGTGTTTCAAAGAAATATATTGATATTATCAAGGACATGTATAATGGAGTTAGTACTTGTGTACGAGACTAGTGTTGGAAAAGACGAAGAGTTCCTTATAAAGATTGGAGTGCATCAAGGTTCCGCACTTAGCCCCTTTCTTTTGCTTTGATAATGGACGAATTGACGAGGTCGGTCAAGATGATATACCAAAGTGTATGTTGTTCGCAGATGATATTGTCGATTGATGAGACAAGAGAGGGTGTTGAAAGTAAATTGGAGTTGTGGAGACACACTTTGGAATCTCGAGGTTTTCGATTAGCGAAGCAAGACCTGAATATTTGGAGTGTAAGTTTAGCGTAGTTGGAATTAGGGAGGCGGGGCGGTCACATTTGATGGAAATATTATCCAAGCTTCGAGTTTTTTCGCTATCTTGGATCCATTATCCAAAAGGATGGAGAATTAGATGGAGATGTGGCTCATAGGATTAAAGCGGAGTTGGTTGAAGTGGAAGAGTGCTACGGGGTTTCTATGTGATCGCGGCATGCCCAATAGATTAAAGGGAAAATTCTACCGCACGGCAATTAGGCGGCATTGCTTTACGGCACTGAATGTTGGGCCGTGAAACGGTGTCACGTGCATAAGATGAATGTGGCGGAGATGCGTATGCTTCGATGGATGTGCGGTCATACAAGAAAGGATCGGTTGGGAATGAGGTGATCGAGAGGTAAAGTAGGAGTTGCGCCCATTGAGGATAAAATGAGGGAAAAATCGTCTACGGTGGTTTGGACATGTGAGAAGGAGACCGAGTGATGCACCGGTTAGGAGGCCGGAACAGTGGAGAAATGATAAAATGGCGAGGGGTAGGGGAAGACCCAAACAAACTTGGATTAGAGTAATTGAAAATGATATGAATTTACTTGGAGTGGATGAAAGTATGGTGTTGAAGAGGCCGGAGTGGAGGGCAAAAATCCATGTGGGGGGTTGATTTTTTTATTTTTTTTATTTTTTTTATTTTTTTATTTTTTTTTAATTTTTTTAATTTTTTTTAATTTTTGTATTTTTTATTTATTTTTAATTTAATTTAATTTTATTTTTTATTTATTTTTTTCACGATAACATATGAGGATTCATGTTAGCCGACCCCAAATTATTTTGGGACTAAGGCTTTGTTGTTGTTGTTGTTGTTGTTGTTGTTGTCAGACTCGTCACTTTAAAAATGTGCTCACCATCCCTCAACTCGTTTAAGTGTGTTTGGATTGAAAACTAATTTGACAACTTGTGGGATTGCATGGATTAACATGAGAAAGGAAGTGGTGAATACATATACATCTTTGATTAGGTGTCAAGTTATTTCTTGTCCCCTTTCATATCTAGGGGTTCTTTTAGGGGTAAAAGGAATATCTCTTTTAGGGACCCGATAGTAGAGAACTAGAGAGCTTGTCTTTCATGCATCCCGCTTTATCTCTCTTTCTAAAATTATGAGTGTAGTGGCGGATATTATTGAGAGGGCAATGAGGATTTTGTGTGTGGGAAGGCTCGGGGGAGGATGAAAGAGATCATCTAATTGTAGGGGATAGAGTGTCGTCCTAAGGAGGAAGGTTTATTCATCAGTGTCGCTGCCTATTCAATCTGGTTGAAGGTTGGTAGTAGGGCACAAATTCATATTTGGAAGACAGTTGGGCATGGATATATTCTTTGCGGGACATTTATCCTTGTTTGTATCATCTTACTTTATTTCATTGGGCCCCATTACTGAATTCTAGGTGTATGGGGAGGGGGTGATGATATTTCTTGGAATTTCCATTTCTTCTGTAATTGAGCGATAGAGAGTTGATGATGTTGTTGCTCTCCTTTCTTCTCCAGTTCATGCTCATTTGTCTAATCACTCTGAAAATTATTCTTGTTAAACATTTCTAAACTTCTTGATCTGGAAGCCCTAATTCATCTTCCTTTCATATCTTGTCGTATGTTTGAAAATCTAAGTCTTCTTTAAAGATTTGGGCATTTATATGGATAGTACTTAATAAACTTAATACAAATGATCAGTTGTAAATTCGGAGGCCTACTAAACGTCTATCACCAAGGTTGTGTGTGAAGGATAGGGAGTCCAATGAAACACATTATCATCTCTTTCTTCATTGTAACACTGCTCGATATCTTTTGGGGTTGTTCATTTCAGGTGACCGGAGAAGGTTGGGTGAGTCTGGAGTCAATATCTTTTCTCCAGAGGGCTTGGTAACAGAGGAGATGCGAGAATTTTGTAGGATTAATTCAGTTTGTTGGTGTCTTTGGATGGAGAGGAATGCAAGGATTTTTAAGAATAAATTTCTACTGAAGCATATCCTGTGGGATAAAGTGGTTGGGCTTGCCAACTGTGTCTTCCGAGGGGTATCAATGAATGTCTTGAAGAGTGATTGAGTCGCTGCCATCGTTTATTTGTAGCTTCTTCTTTTCTGTATTTTTTCTTTCTTTTCCTTTCTAGATGGACCCCTTGTCCATCCTAAGTAAATTGATCTTATTATAATAGTCTTTCTTTTCTTATATATAAAAAAATAAGATAAAAAAATCCTTGAGAACAATTTACTGAAAAAGTATTATTATGGGAAACTTTCATTCATAGAGAGAGATCAGCGAGAGTATCTTAGTTTCACATTTTGTTGCTCTCTAATATACCCTGCTCATCTTCTCAATTACAACCGCATTATTTCAATTTAACTGTATTAGTTTGTTTCAATTGCCGGATATTACTTTTGCTGTAACGGAGGCATATTCTTTTCATAAAACAGATATTTGATGCAGATTTTCTTGCATCCTGAGATCTTCAGTGTTTAATCGGTAGTTTATGTTTGTTTTATGTGGGTGTATATGTGTGACTGCGTGTGTGTTTGAATATTTTAAGGGTCATGTTCATAGATGACAATCAAATTTTTTTGCAGTACTTTCTGAAGACTCAAAGATGTAAGTTTGGTCCAAGGTGCAAATTTAACCACCCAAAAGATAAAATCGCTCCTTTGGTAGGTTTCAAGGGGAACTTGTTTTGTTGCTTCTATCTGCTCTCATATTTACATTTTAGCGGATAACTCTTGGTTACTTGACTCGATTTTCAGCGTGCTTCAGAGAATGCCGAGATTTCCATCTTACCAGATAGGCCATCTGAGCCTCCATGTGTGGTATGATTCGGGGACTGCCGGCTACTGTTCTCTTTCCATCTTTTTCTCGGTTTCCACTCTTCTATCTGGTCTTATTCTTGTAATCCTTAAGCAGTTCTATCTGAAGACTGGAAAATGCAAATTTGGACCAACCTGTAAATTTCATCATCCAATAGATGTCTCAATAGCTTCAGACAGTCAAGAAAATGGAACCGTGGGCCAGACTGAAGTAGTTATGGTTGGAGATTTGAACCTGGGGAAACCCCTTTTTACCCCAGCATTACTGTATAATTCGAAAGGGCTCCCTATCAGGCCGGTAATGTATACTCAAGTTTTTTTCTTTTTTTTTTCCGCCTGCCTTTTGACTTTGTTTTTTCCAACAAACTGGTAAAGCATGCAATTGCTTTGTGAGAGGCTTTTCTGTTCTATGCTTCTGGGCTATACTCCCTTTTTACATACATTCCACACAACCCATGATGTTATTAGCTCGGGTTTTTGCACGACTGTGGGATCATAGAATTGTGCCTGCTTTTTAATGGTTCTTATTGTCGATTACGTGGGATATCTAAAGGCCTCTGTCTTTATTGAGTATATGTGGAAAGGAGAGTATATTTGAAGACAAGGAAGGGGTGGTTCTTGAAAAATTTAAAATATACTCCCTCCGTCCCACTTCAAATGGTCCAATTTCCTTTTTGGGACGTCCCACTTCAATTGGTCCCTTCCATAAATGGAAAGTTTTCCATATATTTATACCCTTATCATCTCCACATATTTACAAAAAAACCACACTATTCCTCCCACTCATTCTCTCTCCTATTAAATATTTTTAACTTTTACATTCTCTCTCCTATTTCCTACCACACATTTAACTTTTACATTCTCTCACCTCTAATTTCTACCCACTTTATTCATTTTTCTTAAAAACCGTGAAATAAACCAAGGGACCATTTGAAGTGGGACGGAGGGAGTATAATTTAACAGATGTGTTGCATTGTTTTGTTGTAGTTCTATAAGATCTTCGCAGTGATTGTAAACCTTCGCTGCGTTGAGAGTATTCACACTCCACTTGGTTCTGGTGGGTATTTGTCAAGCCTTCTATTGAGGGGAAAGCTCTTGGCCCTAGTCTTCCGGAAAACCACTTCTGATTTAGTATGTGATCTCTAAGAGAATATGATCATGGTACAATGTATCGGAGTGTATCAGTTTGGCGATCATCTTGTTCCTTTTCCCCATAAAGTACATAGTGGTGCTTCAAATATTCTTTTTCTTCCCCCCCCCCCTTATTGTTTGTTGTTCTTGACCGGCAATGATTCTTGAATGCTGACCAGGTTTAATGAATATTATTAAATCTATTCAACTGGTCTATCATTGGTCTATGCCTTTTCTTTAGTTATTCGCATTTTCCAATATGTACTTGTATAAAGATGATAGTAAGGGCACTTGTGTGTATTTGCTACCAAGTTTGTTTAAAGGTCAACATTATAAAAATGTACCTCAAAACACAAAAATGGACAGTTATTTTGGGTTGGTAGCAGTCTTTTTTTATTATTATTATTTTGATTATTAATTTATAAGGATTAGTGTGGAAATAAGAAAAAAAGATTTCTGGTTTGAGTTTCTGGCTAACTGTTTCCTTTTTCTCCTTAATTAACATACAGGAGGAAGTGGATTGCCCATTTTACCTAAAAACTGGCAGGTAGTTTACTTTTCCCTCCCCCTGGATGACCTTATTACTGTTTGGTAAAACCTACTTGCCTTTCCTTCCTTAGCATGTGGGTAACTTGTGGGTTGATTATACAAATTCTAGAAGGATTGATTCATTGCTGCAAATGTTCCTTTACTTTTCATGCATCAGTTGCAAGTATGGTGCCACATGCCGATACAATCACCCAGACAGATTCAGTAAGCGTATATCGCTGGATTTCCACAACTTGTTGCTTTGTACCTGTATAATTTTTTTGTGCTTCATTTTGTTTTGCGATTTATGCAGCAATCAATCCACCTGCTGGCATCGGGCCTGCTCTAGTAGCTTCTCCAGCATCAAGTTTAAATATTGGTGTTGTTAATCCAGCTGCCTCTGTCCTGCAAGCTTTTGATCCAAGGCTGACTCAAACAACGGTAAAATGGATTGTCTAATGTATATAACGTCAGATATGTTTCTCTAGAGTCAACATGATATAGTAAATGAGTGTGTGATTACAACTGGTTGTAGGACTTGTTTATGTTGCACTGTTCTCTGTTTTAGGTTCTGGGTTGAACTTACCACTTTTCACCCCTTCCCTTTCTCTTTGCATGGGTCCTTCTAAAGGTTGACATATCTGGTCCTTGTAATAATTTGTGCACAGAAAATGCTTACAGTTTTTGTTTACTGTTTTGCCTTTGATTTATTGGTGGCTAACAGCTGTTATTTGTTTTCAGGTTGGTTTGGGCCTAAATTTCTACCCACAACGTCCGGGTCAGATGGAATGTGATGTGCGTATTTTTATTACATATTCCAATTATAGTGGTGACATTTAAAATAGCGATGTTGTTTGGAAGATTATCCTTGATGTCAACTATGAAAGCTTGTCTTTCTATTTCCTATTTGTAGCTTTATAAAAATGTGCATTCGGCTTTCAAAAATAAAATAAAATGTACATTCACGTGGCCTGGTCTCATCCTTCATCCTTTATCCGAATATGAATATCTTAGGGGCGTTTCCTCATCAGTGATGCAATACACTTCATAGGCCTGGTTGTAGTGATAAGTATGCAAAGGTTGCTAGGTTGTCATCCGGAAGCGACGCGCCACCTCGGCGCCCGAAGGTGGTGTCAAATATGCAAGGTTTCGGTATTGCGGACGAGTGCGGGTAAAGAAGCTAGTCCATAGTAAAAGTAAGAGTAGTGGGATGCGCTTTGGAACTTGGAACGTTGACTCTTTGTTAGGGAGATCAACAGAAGTGGTGGAAGTTTTGAGGATAGTGGTGGAAGTTTTGAGGATGAGGAAGATTCACATAATGTGTCTACAAGAAACTAAGTGAGTTGGAGAGAAAGCAAGAGAAATATCGCCTTGAGGTTTTAAGCTTTGATATTCAGGAAAGAATAAGGGTAGGAATTGAGTAGGTATCATTATTGATAAAGAGTATATCAATAATATGCACCACAAGTAAGTAGGGTTAGATGCATCTATTTAACAAGAGTTTTGGGAAGATTTGGAGGAGGTAGTGCAGCGGGTACCTAGTGGTGAGAAGTAAGTCATTGGCGGCAATCTTAACGGACATGTCGGGTCTAGTCGACAGTACTTTGAGAGCATTCATGGAGGTGTTGGTTTGGGGAGAGAAATAAAGCAGGAAATGGTATCCTGAATTTTGCGATGACATATTACTCGAGTATAATGAATACTTGGTTCAAGAAGAGACAATCTCATTTGGTGACCTATACGTGTGGAGGTAATGCGAGTCAGATTGACTTCTTAGTAAGAAATGCTTGTAGAAAGAGTTACACAAATTGCAAGGTTATTTCGGGTGAGTACATAGACCTTATAATCAAGTGGTGAAGGCTTCGGGGATAATCAACATAGATTTTTAGCTAAGATGGCTGTACCGGTATTTGGTCGGGTAATATAAAGTATATGGGTATAGATTCAACCTGGACTACGATGGAGCATACGTAAAAGGAGGTGAAGAAACAAGTCATCGGAGAATCTGAAGGAAGCGCGCCACCAAGTAAGGATACATCACGGTGGAACGAGGAAGTGAAACATGCAATAAAGAGCAAGTGAGAATGCTACAAATTATTGAGAAAATGCAGGAGCGATGAGAATTATGAGAAGTATAAGGAGGTCAGAAGAGAAGCATTCAATGACGATCAAGAGCAGTATATTGGAGATATATGGTTAATCGAGATTTTATGCGGAGAATTTAAAAGAGAAGTGGAAATGGCAATAAAATGATGAGATTGAAGAAAGCCGTATTGGAGATATAAATATCCCTTCAACAAGATATGGAGAAGTAACACAATGCCATTTGGAGCGGAGGAAAAGTACTTTGATCCCTTTGTATAAGAACAAAGGTGATGTCCAAGATTGTGCCAATTATCGGGGTATCAAACTAATGTGTCATACTATGAAACTTTGGGAACGAGTGATTGCAGAAACATTAAGAAGAATTGTGAATATTTCGGATAATTAATTTGGATTTATGCCCTGAAGATCGACTATGGAGACAATCTATCTCATGAGACAAACCATGGAGAAATATCAGGATAAAAATAAAGATTTGCATATGATTTTTATTGATTTGGAGATGGCATATGATAAAGTGTTAAAGAGGTGGGCTTTAGCATAGAAAGGTGTTTCAAAGAAATATATTGATATTATTAGAGACATGTATAATGGAGTTAGTACTAGTGTGCAAACTAATGTTGGAAAGACGAAACAGTTCCCTATTACGATTGGAGTGCATCAAGGTTTCGCGCTTAGTCCCTTTCTCTTTGCTCTGATAATGGACGAATTGGCGAGGTCAATTCAAGATGATATACCGTGGTGTATGTTGTTCGCAGAGACAAAAGAGGGTAATTTGGAGTTGTGGAGACTCTTTGAAATCTCGAGGTTTTAGACTGAGCAAAAACAAGACTGAATATTTGAAGTGTAAGTTTAGCAGAGTTGGAAACAGGGAGGCAGAGGATCACATTCGATGGAAAGATTGTCCAAACTTTTGAGTTTTTTTCGCTATCTTGGATCTATTATCTAAAAGGATGGACATGTGGCTCATAATATTAAAGCAGGTTGGTTGAAGTGGAAGAGTGCCACAGTGTTTTTATGTGATCCCGACATTCCTCGTAGATTGAACGAAAAATTCTCGACAATTAGGCTGACACTGCTTTATGATACTGTATGTTGAGCCGTGAAACAGTGTCACGTTCTAAGATGAATGTAGCGGAAATGCGTATGCTACGATGGATGTTTGGGCGTACAAGAAATGATCGTTCGAGGAATGAGGTGATCAAACGGTAAAGTAGGAGTTGCGCCCATTGATGATAAAATGGGAGAATCGTCTAAGGGGGTGGTTTGGTCATGTGAGACAGAGATCGAGTGATGCACCAATTAGGAGGCACGAAGAGCGGAGAAGTGATAAAATGACGAGGAGTAGGGGAAGACCTAAGCAAACTTGGATTAGGGTGATTGAAAATGATATGAGTTTAATTGGATTTGATGAAAATATGGCGTTAGAAGAGATTTTTTTATATTATTATTTTCATTTTCATTTTCATTTTCCTTATCTATTATATATTTATTCTTTTATTATCACTATTTTTATTTTTCTTCTCTTCTCTTTTCATTTTATTTATTTATTTATTTAATTCCCACCTATTTTTTCTTTTTACTTATTTTTTTCTTCTTAAATCTTTTCTTTCACATCTTTTATTTCACGATGACACATGAGGATTCATGTTAGTCGATCCCAAATTATTTTGGGACTAAGGCTTTGTTGTTGTTTTTGTTAGTCGCTCTCCTATTTTTGTCTTTTAATCTGCAATCACTATTTCAATAACCGTTGTTTAACATTTTGAATCTGTACTTAAATTGGTGTAGTTTTATATGAAAACTGGTGAATGCAAGTTTGGAGAAAGATGCAAATTTCATCACCCTATTGATCGAGCTGCACATACATTGTTAGCAAAAGAAGCCAATCAACAAAGTGTCAAGCTTACTCTTGCGGGTCTGCCGAGGAGAGAGGTATTCATTGCGTTCTTCATTTTTTGGAATCAAAAAATGTAATGGACTCCTGCTGTGTCTGCTAATATTTTGTCCGATTTGGATGTGATCTCCTGTGAGTAGCAGTACTCTTTGTCCCGAAATGAGTTTATATTTCATAAAAATTTGGAATGTCCATTTTTAGTGAAGTTACAAAACTATCATGTCCTAATGCACTTGCAATGGTAGTACAATGTGAACAAGTCAACTTCCTTTATAACCCCCTTTTTTTTATATATAAATAACTCACTTCGGGATGTATGGAGTAATTGCTTGCTGTGAGGGCGTTGAGTCTTAATTAAATATTCACTTCTTTTTACTGAAAGTTGCTCAAGTTGGTTTACGTCAATTTGTTATTATCTGAAAAATCTTTGCTATCACTTCCATTTAGTGACAGTTGTTGATTTCTCTAATAAAAAAGGTGACCCTTGTTGGAAATTTGTTTTTGGTAGTTTTGAGTATATTATACCCACTCCTTCCCTAAATGAATTTCCAAATTTCACTTTGAGGTTTGCCAAAATGTTAAACTTAAGCATCTTTTGTAACGTAAGCACATAAAAACCTTAATGATCTCACCATATTGCATCACAAGTCTAAGTGTGAATGAGAACTTGTTGTATGATGATGGAGGGTTTAGTAATTTCCCAAAAAATTGGACATTTTTGGGACAAAAGTTTTGAAATTTGGACATTCATCTAGGGAATGGAGGGTGTAGCAAGGATTGTGGTGATGCTCCATGGAATATGAGGTGTTTGTGGTACTTTCAAGGGGATTAACATAGGTGCTTGCTATGCAATAAGTTGCCGCTCGAAGGGAAAAAATAGAATAGAGGACGAGAGATACCTATAAAATGAATAAGTATGATTACTTCATATCTTTATGAGAAAATGGAGGCAAGCCACATGCGGACTTGGTTTGGCTCCCTGCGGGTATGTGAACTTACCTATTATGTAAGTTTTGGAGGCAGCAACATTTCCACCTTTAGGCATGACCTGCCAAACATTTTGGGATTAAGGCTTTGTCGTTGTTGTTGTAGGTATGACCTGCCAAGGGTAAGGTAAATATTAGCTGCATATGCGCTAGTGGACACAGGAGGTTAGGTAATATAGTAGAGGAGGAGATTTCCTTGGGTCTCTTCAGTGAATACCAGTTGGCCTAGCTGTTTCAGAAAAATTTCTTAGTGTGGGCCAAATTTTTTAAATTCACGTTCATAGTCTTTGGTACGCTAAAGCATTTTCTTGCCAATGTTCAATTTTTCCAAAGATTTTTTTTTTCAATCACAAACAATGAGGTAGCAACTAAATATACTACTCCCTCCGTCCAGACTAAGAGTCTACCAAGATTTTGCACGTTTATTAAGAAAACATGAAGAAATGAGTAACAATTGCAAGTGGGTTGAGGACATAATTGTCCAAATCATTATTGATGATTGAATGGGTAAAAAGTAAGGTAGTAAGTTTTGTTTTTTTTGTAATTCTTTAAAAAAGGAGAGGATAATAATATCCAAAACACTATTCATTGTTTGCCATTTTGGGAATAAAGCAAGGCAAGACTCTCAGTCTGTTTTTTTTTAATAGGAAAATAAACTTTATTAGACAAGTCTCAAAATACAATATTGATGGGCAAGGCCATCCATCACCACATTGAAGAAAATTACAAAAATCCTACATCAAACTATAGCTGCCTCCCAATCCCTCCTCAAATCATTGAGCGATAATCCTTTTAAAACACCGTTAGCATAAGGCAATAGAGAAGCTAAAGATTCTACTTTTTCCCAAAGCAATTGTTTCGATACACAATGGTTTTAAAAAATTCTCGTGTTCCTCTCATCTCCTCCTTTGCCAAATCCTCTGAACTGAACTGAACTGAATCTGAAGAAATGAATAATGGATTTTGGACTCGCCCACACTTCCCCTGCCACTTCAAACAGACAATGCGATAATCCTTTTAAAACACCGTTAGCATAAGGCAATAGAGAAGCTAAGGATTCTACTTTTTCCCAAAGCAATTGTTTCGATACACAATGGTTTTAAAAAATTCTCGTGTTCCTCTCATCTCCTCCTTTGCCAAATCCTCTGAACTGAACTGAACTGAATCTGAAGAAATGAATAATGGATTTTGGACTCGCCCACACTTCCCCTGCCACTTCAAACAGACAATTCCAAAGATGCCGCGCAGTACTGAAATGGAGAAAGAGATGATATGAGTCTTTTCAGACTCCTTACAATTCACACACCAATTAGGCAGTAGGCATTTAGAAGGCTGACAGAGCTCCAATTTGTCATTTGTGTTAAGTTTATTAAGCGCTAAAAGCCCACACAAAAGCACGGATTTAGTTTTAGAATTACAAACACTCGATGAAAAAGGAAAAGAGGATGGAATGGCACTCCGGATTAAGAACTTTAGGAAAGATTTACAGGTATAATTACCGAAGCCCTCAAGAACCCGCACCCAACAAACAAACATGAGATAACAAAGAGAGGAGAACACTAACATCAACAAGTTCTCTATCATTCAGATTTCAGAAGAAATTAAAATTCCAAGATAAAGAGTCCCCCTTCCCGAACACCTAAAACTCAGAAATAGGAGCTCCATGAACAAAAGAAAGATGATATAGGCGGGGAAAACGATCATTTAATGAAGAATTATCAGCCCAAATGTCTTCCCGAAGAATTCGAGCCCTATTACCAGCTTTTAACCTGAATGCAAGGATTAAACAGACGGTGACACTGATGAATAAATTTTCACGGGCCTTTGTGCGAACCTGTCCCACTGAAAGAAGTATCCCAACCATTGCTATGCATCCCGAATTTACTTTTGACCATTTTATGCCAAATTGCTTGAGGTTCTCTAGGAAATCTCTACAACCATTTACTAACTAGAGAAATGTTCCGACTAATCATGTTACCCAAAGCCAAGCCATCCTCCTCCTTAGAACGACAAACTTTATCCCAAGCCACGAAATGATCCCTTTTATCCTCCCCCGTTCCTTCCCACAAAAAAATTCTCATCGTCCTCTCGATAGCATCAGCTACACGACTAGGAATTTTAAATAGAGAAAGATAATAAAGTGGAATGCTAGAAAGACAAGCGCGCACCAAGGTAATGCAACCACCCAACGAAAAATACGCACACTTCCAACTAGCTAAGCATTTATTAACTCTCTCTACCACCGAATCCCAAGAAGAAATAGTCCTTGGGCTACCGCCTAAAGGCAATCCAATAAGAAACGATTTGGCAACCAATCAAAGAAGCATATCGATTACGCACATTATCTATCAAATTAATACCATCAATACCACACTTGGACAAATTTATCTTCAACCCCGATACACTCTCAAAAAGCTGAAGGATGGTGAGCACATTCTTTAAATTTTGAACGCCCTCAGCTAAGCTAAGAACAACATAGTGCCTTCAGCAAACTGAAGATGCGGCACCTTTAACCTCTCTCTGCCCACCTTACACCCCTCAACAATTCCAACTTCCTCTCCTCTACTCCCTCCGTCCCATTACAAACCGGAAAGTTGGTCAACTGTTGACCATCTTTGACCAATAATTTATGAATATCTAGATATTTTTTTGTAATTTTAAAAATTGTTATTGCTTCACCATTAGAAATACTATCAATAACTTTTTTTAGAATTACAAAAAAATATCTAGATATTCATAAATTATTGGTCAAAGATGGTCAACAGTTGACCAACTTTCCGGTTTGTAATGGGACGGAGGGTAGTATATAAAAGCCTACTCAAGATATCTGCAACAAGTGTAAACAAAAAAGGGGAAAGGGGATCCCCTTTACGTAACTCTCGTGAAGCCTCAAACCACTCCTGAGCCTTGCCATTAACAATGATCGAAAAATTTGGAGCCTTAAAGCACCCCATAAGCACCTCCTCTGATGCTCGGACCCTATGGTTTACCCCACCGTACCGTATCGGACACTCCTGTTTTAGTCTTGTTGATAAGGGTTTGGCGGGGTAAAGACCACCTCCTCCACCTAATACTAACCCCTTACGTTCAAGGACATGATCAAGAAACTACTGGCTCAATCGCAAATCTTCTCAAAATCCAACTTTAACACCACACCCTTATTACCCCTCCGTTGCACGTCATCAACCACCTCATTAGCAATCAATGCCACATCAATTCCTTGTCTACCCCCAACAAAAGCACTCTGAGCTTCAGAGACAGTGTCCCGCAATACGACTCTAGTCTAAACGACAAAAAAGAAAGTAGGACTCTTATTTTGGGACGGAGGGAGTATGAAATTGGCAAAATAAATTCTAATGACAACGTATAAGTTTAATAGTTAGATTTAGTTTTTTCTTCTAAAAATTGAAGCGTATTTGATACTTTCGGCTATCAATCTAACTCTATTGACCCTCGAATCAAGAATTTGAATATAAAAATTAGAAAATTAAGTACAACAGGAAACCTCAAATACAATCCTATATTTTGAACATTCATTTTGGGACGGAGGAAGTAAATTCTTTTGATTTAATTAACATGAGAGACAAAAAAAATTATAAAAAATCATGACATTTTCATTTGAAGAAGCCACCAGTGACCGAAGTCTACTTCACATGCTAGTCTGGCCTGAATCATTCTGAAACACAGCAACAAGAACATAAATGATATTGGACACGAGATTCTTGAAAACTTTTGCCCTCTTCATGTGATCAGCATTGAATTCCACCCAGTGTCTTTGGTCTTAGTTTTCTCACTCATATCACGTATTGATGCGGCCATAATTTCTTTTCGACAAGGCACCTGCATAAATCTCTCCAGGAGGACTGACGTAGCGGAAGCCAACCAAGATAAACAATAACCTACCGAAGAGATTATCGACCTAAACCAATCCAGGAAATTAGGGTTTGAACAAGCAAAAGCTTAAGGGAATCCACCCAATCAAAGTTGCAGAGCAAACTTAATAAAACTTAATAATAATCAAAATATGTTTTCCAAAAACCCTAGCAACCTATTTATACTCGCAAATCCTAATCAATAAAGGAAAAGAAATAAAGAAAACCTAATCAATAAAGAAAACTAAAACCTAACGACTTATTTAAATCCCTATTGACTAAAATACCCCTCATCTCAAAATACTAAAAGAAATAATAACGATAATATTACGAGACGATTACCAAATAAACAACTAATACTAAATCTATACATCACCGTGAAGCTTGGCATCTGTTTGGCCATGCTCGGCCGAGCAACTGCTGTCTCGCCAACTTCGGCCGTCGCTTGAATATCCGATCTTTCGCCCCCATTCTTCCTCATTGCCGTCGAGATTTGACCCATCGATTCATGTGCTACATCAAGGACCCATGTCCCCTGGTGAGCAAGTAACTAAGTTCCTGCAAGTTATTGGTATGGGGTATACGATTTGGTCCATGGCGTTAACTTGCTTGCTATGTTCTCGTTACTACTCCTGGTATTCATAAGCGAAAGTCATGATGTGGCTAGCCCGTCATAGGTCCTAATGACCAATACCAGAATAAGTAACAAGAAGTATCTTCCCTTAGTGTCTAATATTCTTAAAGTAGTAGCTGAGGAATTTCATAAATTATGAAATTCCCTTGGTGTGGCTAGGACTTCCCTGCAGCCTAAAATATAAGGAATAGCTAAGCCTTCATAATTGCAGTTGCAGCCTAAAGTCCCAAGTAATAACTAAGAAATGGGAAACTTTGAAGCCAATATATTACCCCTTAGGTAGCAAGTGCCATATTTTTGGGCCATATACCCAATCTTACGGTATTCTTTTGTTTTTGGCAGGGTGCTATAAACTGCCCATACTATATGAAAACGGGGGCTTGCAAGTATGGTGCCACATGCAAGTTTGACCATCCTCCTCCAGGAGAGGTGATGGCTTTTGCAACATCACAAGGAGTGTCCACGACCAATGGAGCGGAAGGAAATGATGACAAAAAGGTGGCTGAGACAACTGAAGGGTAGCAGCTGGCCTTTGCCGGTATTTTGTCCCATTATGATTTTAATGTAATTTTATTTGATGTACCAGTTGAGAGGGATGCATGATAATTGCTTCCGTTACTTTTTTTTTCAATATAAAGATTTCAACTGAATGCCCAGGAATTGAACCCTCATCCTTTCTATTTATAGAAATGAATTGGCTTGAGCTCGACTCGGGTTTGGCTCGTCAAAGCTCGAGTTCGAGTGGGATCGAGGTGAACTTGAGCTTGAGCTCGTTTGTTCGATGAGCTTTGATCGAGATCGACTAGTTTAAGTTTGGCCCGTTTAACTCGTTAAAAGCTCGAATGGTTTTTGTTCGCGAATAATTTGAGCTTGAGTTCAGCTTGTTAGCACGTAAATTTATTGTTCAAAATCTGACTCGTACTCGACTCGTTAAAATCGAATCATTATTATTTGTGTAATAAATACATATATGCCTATAATATATGTATGTGGAAAAGATTAATTCATTTGTATCACAAAATAAATATGAAACCTAATTTATCATTGATTTTAAGAGAAATATTTTATTTTAATATATTATTTGTACCATGGTAAATTTTTATCAAAACTATTTTTTGGTTTAGAAATGTAACATTTATTTTGTAACTTACCTATTATCCAAAGAGGAATCTGATCTCTCGCACTCCCCAATGAACCCTTTTAATTGTCTAAATCCTTATAATTGACCTATGACCTTGATTTGACCACTCGGGATTTTTGTTTGCCTTATTGATGTACAATTTGAAAAAATCGAGTCCAGTAATCAGGAAAAGCGAGCAAACATGCATATTTTGGAAAAAAGATCCCAGGATGCCAAACAGCGAGCAAACATGCATATTTTTGAAAAAAGGATCCCGGGATGCCAAACAGTCCATTATCGACTAAATTGTGCATTTAAATTTATATTATGATTTTCCTTGCCCATTAACAAAATTTAGATACACCATATCGACCACAAAATTATTTCGAGCAATTTTCGTGTTTGGCCCGCGGACAACTAGGACACCGAGATGCGTGCACCCAAGCAGTTGCGAAGCAGAAGACGAACGAAAACGACAAAAGCAGTGCAAGAGAGTCTAAGCTCGTGGAACTCAACTCGTTAAGCTTGTACAAGTATTTTAACAATTTGTCTAGCTTTTATATATGGTAAGGCTACATTGCTTTAACCGATTTTTTTAAAAAAATATTATAGAAACGAATTAGATTCTTAACAAATTAGGCTATCTATCGGAGAAGAAATTTCTGGAAAAAATAATAATTTAACATTGATTTTATATGTTAAGTTTCAATTCATATAAGTATTTTAACAATTTGTCTAGTTTTTATATATGACAATGCTACATTGCTTAAACAATTTTTTTTTTCTAAAGTATTATACAAACAAAAAATATTCTCAACAAACTAGGCAATCTCCTAGAAGTAATTTATGGAAAAAAAATTGTGATAACATTAAATTTTATATGTTAAGTTTCAATTCAGAGACAAGTATTTTAATAATTTATCTAGTTTTTATATATGGTAATGCTACATTGCTTAAACAGATTTTTTTAAAAGTATTATACAAACAATATATATTCTTAACAAACTGGGCTATCTAATGGAGAAGAAATTTATAAAAAAAATGTTTTAACATTGATTTTTATATGGTAAGTTTCAATTCAGAAAAGTATTTTAACAATTTGTCTAGTTTTTATATATGGCAATGCTACATTTTTTTTTTTTTTTAAAGTATTATACAACGAAAAATATTCTTAACAAACTAGGCAATTTAATATCTAAGGGAGAAGAAATTTCCGAAGAAAAAAAAATATTATGACATTGATTTTTATATGTTAAGTTTCAATTCAGAAATGTATTTTATGAAATTATATAGTTTTTATATATGACAATGCTACATTGCTTAAACATATTTTTTTTAAAAGTATTATACAAACAAAAAATATTCTTAACAAACTATGCTTTCTAATATTGAAGAATTTTCTGAAAAAATATGTTTTAACTTTGATTTTTATATGTTAAGTTTCAATCCAGATAAGTATTTTAACAATTTGTCTAGTTTTTATATATAACAATACTACATTGCTTAAACAATTTTTTTCTAAAGTATTATACAAACGAATTATATATTTAACAACTAGTCTATCTAACGGAGAAGAAATTTCTGAAAAAAAATGTTTTAACATTGATTTTTATATGTTATGTTTTAATTCAAACAAGTATTTTAACAATTTGTCTAGTTTTTATATATGGAAATGCTACATTGCTTAAACATATTTTTTTTAAAGTATTATACAATAAAAATATTTTTAACAAACTAGTTTATCAAATGGAGAAGAAATTTCTGGAAAAAAATATTTTAACATTGATTTTTATATGTTAAGTTTCAATTAAGACAAGTATTTTAACAATTTGTCTATTTTTTATATATGGAAATGCTACATTGGTTTTAAAGTATAATACAAACAAAATATATTTTTAACAAACTAGTCTATCTAATGGAGAATAGGTTTCTGAAAAAAAATGTTTTAACATATATTTTCATATGTTAAGTTTAAATTCAGGCAAGTATTTTAACAATTTGTCTAGTTTTTAAATATGGAAATTCTACATTGCTTAAGCAGTTTTTTTTAAAGTATTATACAAATGAAATATATTTTCAACAATTTACGCTATTTAATGGAGATGAAATTTCTGAAAACAAAATGATTTAACATTGATTTTTATATGTTAAGTTTCAATTCAGACAAGTATTTTAAAATTTTGTCTAGTTTTTATACTCCCTCCGTCCCGGCCGAAGCGTCACTTTTTACCCAAAATGGCGTCCCGTTTATAGCGTCACCCTTTCCTAAAAAGGAAACTTTTATTAATATTTTATTATCCCATCCACTATTTCCTCCACTAATTCTCTCTCCTCTACACTCACAACACTTTTAAAATTCACTATTTCCTCCACTAATTCTCTCTCCTATTTTTAAATTACACTCACAACATTTTTACTTCCCACACTTTTCCTTAATTTGCGTGCCGGGCTAAAAATGACGACGCTTCTACCGGGACGGAGGGAGTATATGACAATGCAACATTGATTAAACAGATTTTTTAAAAAGTATTTAAAAAAAGAAAAATATTATTAACAAAGTAGGCTATCTAATGGAAAGAAATTTCTGAAGAAAAAAATGTTATAACATTGATTTTTATATATTAAGTTTCAATTAAGACAAGTATTTTAATAACTTGTCTTGTTTATATATATAACAATGCTATATTGCTTAAACAGATTTTTTTACAAGTATTATACAAACGGAAAATATTCTTAACAAACTAGGCTATCTAATGGAGAAGAAATTTTTGGAAAAATTTTTTTTTAACATTGATTTTATATGTTAAGTTTCAATTTAGACAAATATTTTAACAATTTGTCTAGTTTTTATTTATGACAATGCTTAAACATATTTATTTAACATTGCTTAAACATATTTATTTAAAGTACTATACAAACGTAATATATTTTCAATAAACTAGGCTATTTGATAGAGAATAAATTTCTTAAAATAAAATGTTTTAATATTCATTTTTAATTTAGACAAGTATTTTAACAATTTTTCTAGTTTTATATATGTCAATGCTACAATGCTTAAACATATATTTTTTTTTAAAGTACTCCCTCCGTCCCACGTTAGTTGAGACTTCTTTCCTTTTTGGGCCGTCCCACGTTAATTGAGACTGCCCAAAATGGCAAAGGAATCTTCACTATTTACCCCACTCATTCTCTCTCCTATTTCACTTTTACACTCACAACATTCTCTCTCCTAACTATTCCTCCCACTCATTCTCTCTCCTATTTAATTCTTCATACTCACAACATTTTCTTTCACTTTTTCTCTCACTTACTTTTTCTTAATTGGTGTGCCCAAAAAAGTTAGTCTCAACTAACGTGGGACGGAGGGAGTATTATACAAACGAAAAATATTCTTAATAAATTATCATCTTATAAATTCAAACTATCACCCACCCAAAACCCGAAACCAAAACCCAAACCCAAACCCTAACTATAAAACTCTGTCAGAGCTCGGCTCTTCCATCGTTCCGCCGCCGCTGCTCTTCCCCGCCGCTATCAAAACCCAAATCCGGCTTAATTCTCCGACGACAATGGCACCCAAGAAGAAGAAAAGATCAACCCAATCTACGAAGATCGATCGCATTTCCGGTCTGCCTTTAAACATTATTCATGATTACATTTTCTCTTCCCTTCATTACGAAGACATCAAGGTAATGTCTTCCTTGTCCAAAACCTGGTACCAAATTACCAATTCATTTCCTTACCTTGTTTTTCACGGACCAATGTTTCATACTTCAGACGAGTTTCTGAATTCTGTTACCCAAAAGCTCGAAAGGTTTCGCGACCAATATTTCGACCATAACCTTAGAAAGTTAGAAATCTCCATTTTGTTTTTCACTAGAGTGGCTCCCTATCTTGATAGGTGGATCGACTTGGCTTTAAAACACAATGTTGAGGAGTTAATTCTCGGAACCCCAAAACCTATAGGTGATTCCAGCATTGAGGGTTGTTATGATTTGCCTCCGTCCATTTTTGCAGCTAAGTCAATTAAAGTGGCAAATATTTCGTGGTGTAGTTTGTTGCGGACCTTTTCTAGTGAATTTGTATGTAATTTACGGCAGCTCACACTTTATTGTGTTGTTCTTGATGAGTTAACCATAACTGCTATTAGCTCTAGTTGCCCATTGCTCGAGGAACTAAGGTTTTTGCATTGCACGGGGAGTATTAATTGTCTTCAGATTTCTAATCTTCCTAAACTAAAGTGTCTTGAGATTACTGACTTGTGGTTGGAGGTAGATTATACAATTCTTGAAATAGATTCTCCGAGCCTAGAAAATCTTGTGATTGATGGGGGTCAAAAGTTGAAAGACATGGATTTAGAATTTCTTTCTAGACTTCCTTCCCTCCGTATTTTGCATTTGTTGAATATCCCTAGGTTTACCAAGCTTAAGCTATCGAGTTGTACCCTTAACGAGATTGAAATGTGTACGTGGGGTAGCGAAAACCTTGTGGAGCTAGAGATTGATGCACCGAATTTGGTTTCAGCCAAATATTATGGCGAATTCGCTCCTCTTTTTGCCTCGTCAATGTGTCTATGGAATCATGTTGCAACTAGTTACGATGGCTCGCTAAACCAGTTGATCAAGGTTGAAGATTTTTTGATCGAGATGAACAATTTCTTGTCTAAGGAAAAACGCGTCGAATATTTGAAACTATCTTTTTCGAGAATTACCTGTCACCCCTTCAACTTCAATTTACTACATGAGAGAGGCGTTCGACTGACTAAGAAGATAGACAACTTAGAGCTGGAATTTGAATGCTTAGGGAAGAAAATGCATTGTACCAATCTTTTAGACGGCGTGCTTTTGATCTGTCAACCTCGTACTCTGTCTCTGAGATTATATTATGATGATAATTCTACCAACAACAATTTTGTTGCAAGGCATATATGCAAGCTTATAATTCATCATCGAGATCATTGCTCGTGTCATGCTGGAATGAGATGGCTTCATCATGTAGAAAAGGTAATGTCTGTGAAGGAAGATGGAGCTGAAGATCCGCTGCCAATGGATGGAACTTTGCCGCCTTATTTCCGTAAATGTTATGATAAAATCAAATTTATCTTCAAATGGTGATTTTTATTTAATAATGAAAAAGAAAAGTCTCAATACGTTTGATTTGTATTATGATTTTCTGGAGTTTAATTGTGATAATTGGTTCAATGTATTCAACTATTAAACATAGTATTGGTTATCGAATTGGGTTTCTATTGATTTCTTGTGTGTTTGATGATGCATTTCTTATATTGTTATTTTGCAGCTGGTTTAGTCACCTCTTCCGCTATTTCTTGGTCTGTATATACTCTTATGTATGTTGGGAAGATAGTTCATGGCTCATAAATATTTTGTTTGGAATGTCTTACATTAGGTTGTAATTGCAAGTTTATCAGTTTATTATTCAGTTGGATTGTTGGCATCATATTCATTTTCTTTCGAGAAGTCCTCTGGTAAGTCCTCAGATAAACCAGAGATTTCATGAAATTTCTGATTCGTAGGTAACTGGTATGGGTGCTAATAAAGATGATTATGTTGATATTAATATTTCTGCATATATCTGGCATAGGAAGGAGATATCCGTTTGCATGATGGAATTGATGAATTCATCTCTTTCTTTGTCCCATTTGGTGGTCAGATGCTTGAATCCTTTTGTGCCATTTACTTTCTCCAAACTGCAAGCAACTTTTCTGCTAAGCTACCTAGATAGCATCTTTCTTAATCATCGCCATCAATTTTCTTGTTTGTTTAGCTTTTCCTTTGCCCAGTGCTATAGTTTTGGAATATCTTCGTAATGTTTTTTTCATGAAACTCTTTTTAAACGTGTAATTTATAATAAAAAATATTAGTCATTACTATTATTATTACTTTGGATGAGGGGGTGGGGTGATGGGGATCTAGAACTGTAGTGTGCGTGCTAACATGCAAATGCTGCTAAATAGGTCTGATTTGAAATTGCAGTTGACGAACTAAAACCTTATACTCCCTCTGTCCCACATGAGTGGATACCAAAAAATATGGCACAAGAATTAAGGAAAAACAGTTGAGAGAAATAGTGGGAGTAGGTGTTTGTGAGTATGAAAAATTTAATAGGAGAGAGAATGAGTGGGAGAAATAGTAAATTAATTGGTGTTACGAGTACAAAAGTAAAGTAGGAGAGAGATTGAGTGGGAGGAATAGTGTAAAAACTTTGCCATTTTAGGCAGTTATCCACTCAAGGGGACGGACGTAAAAGGAAATAAGTATCCACTCACGTGGGAACGTGGGACGGAGGGAGTATTATAATGACAGAAATGACACTTCCATTCTCTGATACAATGTAAACTGCCAGTAATGGGAAATTAACTACTATTGTACATCTTTTGTATCCTACAATACCTTCTCTTCAGTTTATCTTAGACGTGTTTAAATATCTACAATATGATGTGATCACGCAGGAAAGCGTGTGAAGCTCAGTTCTTGTGTCCAGCTAATGAATGAGCCTGCTTGTGGTCTGTACAGCACAAGAAACAACAGTGAAACTGCGCCGGGGGTCTTCCGGCAAGCCCCTCCGGCGTGAGAGTAAGATGATGGATTGGAAATATGGTGCTGATAATATGGAGTGTATGTGGGTACGTAAATATGCAATAAAAGCATTACATTTGTCCATGCTACTAAATGGTGCTTTTCACCATGAAAACGACCTCCGTTTGAGCCAAATTTTTGGTGGGATGATCCTTTCAAATGTTCTATTGGATTGGTTGAAAAATGGATGGTATTTGGCTACTAGTTCCCGGGAGCCCAAAAATGCGTGTACTATCCCCTTTGAGGAATCAGGAGATTTCGTAAATGGTGATTTTCACCATGAAAACGACCTCCGTTTGAGCCAAATTTTTAGTGGGTGGATTCTTTCAAATGTTCTATAAGATTTGTTGAAAAAAGGAGGGTATTTGGCTACTAGTTCGTGGGAGCCCAAAAATGCGTGTGCTACCCCCTTTGGGGAATCGAGAAATTTCGTAAATGGTGATTTTCACCATGAAAACGACCTCCGTTTGAGCCAAATTTTAGGTGGGATGATCCTTTCAAATTTTATATTGGATTGGATGAAAAATGGATGGTATTTGGCTACTAGTTCCCGGGAGCCCAAAAATGCGTGTACTATCCCCTTTGAGGAATCGGGAAATTCGTAAATGGTGATTTTCACCATGAAAACGACCTCCGTTTGAGCCAAATTTTTGGTGGGATGATCCTTTCAAATGTTCAATTGAATTGGTTGAAAAATGGATGGTATTTGGCTACTAGTTCCCGGGAGCCCAATAATGTGTGTACTACCCCATTTGGGGAATCGAAATTTCGTAAATGGTGATTTTCACCATGTAAATGACCTCCGTTTGAGCCAAATTTTTGGTGGGATGATCCTTTCAAATTTTCTATTGGATTGGTTGAAAAAGGGATGGTACTTGGCTACTAGTTCCCGGGAGCCCAAAAATGCGTGTACTACCCCCTTTGGGGAATCGGGAAATTTCGTAAATGTTGATTTTCACCATGAAAACGACCTCCGTTTGAGCCAAATTTTGGTGGGATGATCCTTTTAAATTTTCTATTGGATTGGTTGAAAAATGGATGGTATTTGCCTACTAGTTCCCGGGAGCCCAAAAATGCGTGTACTACCCCCTTTGGGGAATCGGGAAATTTCGTAAATGGTGATTTTCACCATGAAAACGACCTCCGTTTGAGCCAAATTTTTGGTGGGATGATCCTTTCAAATTTTCTATTGTATTTGTTGAAAAAGGGATGGTACTTGGCTACTAGTTCCCGGGAGCCCAAAAATGCGTGTACTACCCCTTTTGGGGAATCGGGAAATTTCGTAAATTGTGATTTTCACCATGAAAACGACCTCCGTTTGAGCCAAATTTTTGGTGGGATGATCCTTTCAAATTTTCTATTGGATTAGATGAAAAATGGATGGTATTTGGCTACTAGTTCCCGGGAGCCCAAAAATGCGTGTGCTACCCCGTTTGGGGAATCGGAAAATTTCGTAAATGGTGATTTTCACCATGAAAACGACCTCCGTTTGAACCAAATTTTTGGTAGGATGATCCTTTCAAATTTTCTATTGGATTGGATGAAAAATGGATGTTATTTGGCTACTAGTTCCCGGGAGCCCAAAAATGATTGTACTACCCCCTTTGGGAATCGGGAAATTTCGTAAATGGTGCTTTTCACCATGAAAACGACCTCCGTTTGAGCCAAATTTTTGGTGGGATGATCCTTTCAAATGTTCTATTGGATTGGTTGAAAAATGGATGGTATTTGGCTACTAGTTCCCGGGAGCCCAAAAATGCGTGTACTATCCCCTTTGAGGAATCAGGAGATTTCGTAAATGGTGATTTTCACCATGAAAACGACCTCCGTTTGAGCCAAATTTTTAGTGGGTGGATTCTTTCAAATGTTCTATAAGATTGGTTGAAAAAAGGAGGGTATTTGGCTACTAGTTCGTGGGAGCCCAAAAATGCGTGTGCTACCCCCTTTGGGGAATCGAGAAATTTCGTAAATGGTGATTTTCACCATGAAAACGACCTCCGTTTGAGCCAAATTTTAGGTGGGATGATCCTTTCAAATTTTATATTGGATTGGATGAAAAATGGATGGTATTTGGCTACTAGTTCCCGGGAGCCCAAAAATGCGTGTACTATCCCCTTTGAGGAATCGGGAAATTCGTAAATGGTGATTTTCACCATGAAAACGACCTCCGTTTGAGCCAAATTTTTGGTGGGATGATCCTTTCAAATGTTCAATTGGATTGGTTGAAAAATGGATGGTATTTGGCTACTAGTTCCCGGGAGCCCAATAATGTGTGTACTACCCCATTTGGGGAATCGGGAAATTTCGTAAATGGTGATTTTCACCATGTAAATGACCTCCGTTTGAGCCAAATTTTTGGTGGGATGATCCTTTCAAATTTTCTATTGGATTGGTTGAAAAAGGGATGGTACTTGGCTACTAGTTCCCGGGAGCCCAAAAATGCGTGTACTATCCCCTTTGAGGAATCGGGAAATTTCGTAAATGTTGATTTTCACCATGAAAACGACCTCCGTTTGAGCCAAATTTTGGTGGGATGATCCTTTTAAATTTTCTATTGGATTGGTTGAAAAATGGATGGTATTTGCCTACTAGTTCCCGGGAGCCCAAAAATGCGTGTACTACCCCCCTTTGGGGAATCGGGAAATTTCGTAAATGGTGATTTTCACCATGAAAACGACCTCAGTTTGAGCCAAATTTTTGGTATAATGATCCTTTCAAATTTTCTATTGTATTTGTTGAAAAAGGGATGGTACTTGGCTACTAGTTCCCGGGAGCCCAAAAATGCGTGTACTACCCCTTTTGGGGAATCGGGAAATTTCGTAAATTGTGATTTTCACCATGAAAACGACCTCCGTTTGAGCCAAATTTTTGGTGGGACGATCCTTTCAAATTTTCTATTGGATTAGATGAAAAATGGATGGTATTTGGCTACTAGTTCCCGGGAGCCCAAAAATGCGTGTGCTACCCCGTTTGGGGAATCGGAAAATTTCGTAAATGGTGATTTTCACCATGAAAACGACCTCCGTTTGAACCAAATTTTTGGTAGGATGATCCTTTCAAATTTTCTATTGGATTGGATGAAAAATGGATGTTATTTGGCTACTAGTTCCCGGGAGCCCAAAAATGATTGTACTACCCCCTTTGGGAATCGGGAAATTTCGTAAATGGTGCTTTTCACCATGAAAACGACCTCCGTTTGAGCCAAATTTTTGGTGGGATGATCCTTTCAAATGTTCTATTGGATTGGTTGAAAAATGGATGGTATTTGGCTACTAGTTCCCGGGAGCCCAAAAATGCGTGTACTACCCCCTTTGGGGAATCAGGAGATTTCGTAAATGGTGTTTTTCACCATGAAAACGACCTCCGTTTGAGCCAAATTTTTAGTGGGTGGATCCTATCAAATGTTCTATAAGATTGGTTGAAAAAAGGAGGGTATTTGGCTACTAGTTCGTGGGAGCCCAAAAATGCGTGTGCTACCCCCTTTGGGGAATCGAGAAATTTCGTAAATGGTGATTTTCACCATGAAAACGACCTCCGTTTGAGCCAAATTTTTGGTGGGATGATCCTTTCAAATTTTCTATTGGATTGGATGAAAAATGGATGGTATTTGGCTACTAGTTCCCGGGAGCCCAAAAATGCGTGTACTACCCCCTTTGGGGAATCGGGAAATTTCGTAAATGGTGCTTTTCACCATGAAAACGACCTCCGTTTGAGCCAAATTTTTGGTGGGCGGATCCTTTAAAATGTTCTATAAGATTGGTGGAAAAAAGGAGGGTATTTGGCTACTAGTTCGAGGGAGCCCAAAAATGCGTGTGCTACCCCCTTTGGGGAATCGGGAAATTTCGTAAATGGTGATTTTCACCATGAAAACGACCTCCGTTTGAGTTTAATTTTTGGTGGGATGATCCTTTCAAATGTTCTATTGGATTGGTTGAAAAATGGATGGTATTTGGCTACTAGTTCCCGGGAGCCCAAAAATGCGTGTACTACCTCCTTTGGGGAATCGGGAAATTTCGTAAATGGTGATTTTCACCATGAAAACGACCTCCGTTTGAGCCAAGTTTTTGGTGGGATAATCCTTTCAAATGTTCTATTGGATTGGTTGAAAAATGGATGGTATTTGGCTACTAGTTCCCGGGAGCCCAAAAATGCGTGTACTACCCCCTTTGGGGAATCAAGAGATTTCGTAAATGGTGTTTTTCACCATGAAAACGACCTCCGTTTGAGCCAAATTTTTGGTGGGTGGATCCTATCAAATGTTCTATAAGATTGGTTGAAAAAAGGAGGGTATTTGGCTACTAGTTCCTGGGAGCCCAAAAATGCGTGTGCTACCCCCTTTAGGGAATCGGGAAATTTCGTAAATTGTGATTTTCACCATGAAAACGACCTCCGTTTGAGCCAAATTTTTGGTGGGATGATCCTTTCAAATTTTCTATTGGATTAGATGAAAAATGGATGGTATTTGGCTACTAGTTCCCGGGAGCCCAAAAATGCCTGTACTACCTTCTTTGGGGAATCGGGAAATTTCGTAAATGGTGCTTTTCACCATGAAAACGACCTCCTGAAATTACCCGGATCCGATAGGCCTCGCGGCCACGGCATCTAGCATCATTTCGCTGCGCAGTTGGAGCGATGGTCTCGCCGTTTGTTTTCGCATTTGTAGAGTCGCCACGCCGTTTTTATTAAGCCCAAAACATTGAAAAAGGGCATCAGTTTAAAGATAATTTTAAAATGTTTTTGTGTGATGAGATTTTGAGTTCGGAGGTCAGATGACTCCTCGGGAAGAGAATATTAGAATATTAGAGCTCACCCGAGTCGCCTCGTTAAAACGAGTCTTTCGGATACCCCTAATATCCTTTAAAATGTTGTGTGTGTGTGTGTGTGTGCTTTTAAAAATGCATGTTGTATCGGATGTCTACATTGTATGCTATGTATGGAAATATATTGAAATAGTAATGGAAGGAAGCCTTACCAATGTTGGTTCGTGTCTGTCTTCCGCTGAGGAATAGTGTTTGAGGTCGGAGTAGCGTTCCGGTACGGATCGGGATTGCTTCGGGAGATGCCGGTTGTCTGCGGAAAGAGTTTCGGCGTGAGTTGAGATTGCAGGCTGCGTTTGGGCAGAGGTTCGGCGTGCGAGGGGATCGTCGGGATTACTCGAGCAGAGGTTCGGCGTGCGTTGGAATCGTTGGCTGGATTCGGGCAGAGGTTCGGCGTGGTTTGAGATCGCCGGTTTGACTCGGAAAGAGTCGGGACACCGTGGGAAAGACCAGGCAAGGCCTCGGAGTACCACGAGGGGCCTCAGAGTACCTCGAGAGTGCCTCGGGGCAGCGCGGGAGCGTCTCGGGAGCGCTCGGAGAGGCTTCGGAGCACCACAAGGGAGCCCGGAAGGCCTCGGAAGGATCCGAAAGGGGCCAGGAGTGCCTCGAGAGGACTTAGAGGGGAAGCCTGAAGGCTTAGGGAGGAAGAGAGAAGTGGGAGGTGTGTGAAAAATGAGAGGGGGAGCCCTCTATTTATAGTAAAAAAATTCGTGCAAGAAGGTCCGTACGGACCTTCTAGGTAAACCAGAATCTTGGTTTTCCTCGATTTGAGGGAATATGTGATGATGGTGAATATTTTGTAATTATGGTGTCCCCTTGCAAGAAGGTCCGTACGGACCAACTAGGCTGCAATAAGGTCCGTAAGGACCAACCTCGTATGGGAGTGATGATTACTTCCGGGATTTGAGGGAATATTGTGGACTTTAAGGGGATTCAGTAATTATTAAAACAAAGAGGTCCGTACGGACCAATATTGCTTTTCCAATTTCCTGAAAATTCCCAAAAGGTCATTTTGTCCCTTTTTATCCCAGAAAGGATCCTCCCTTGGTTTGGCTGGGGGTTTTGAGAGGGTTTTGAGTGCCAGAGGTCGTCGAGACTGCGTTGATGAGTCTGCGGTGCCTCCCGTGTGCTTGAAAGGGGGTGATCCAGATTGGGGTACTTACAGAAGCCCCTTGACGACGTCACTTATGAAAGAAGTGGGGTCGCCGATAAGATATGGGTTGATAGTTAGGCTCCGTTTGTTTCATGTAAAAATACCAAGCACCATGGCATTGCCTATAAATAGAAGGCCTTTACCCCCTTGGGCAAGGTAAGTTCCATATACAATTGAGTAAGCTCTTTTACTCTCTAAACCTAAACACACACACTCCAAAGGTATTCAAAGCCTTATTACTCAGTATTCTTACTCTCACACCCGAGGGCCTGAGTTGGAGTAACATCCAACTTTGACCTTAACGGTGCTTGTTTGTGTTGTGATCTAGGTACACAAAACCACCAAATATATCCTAGCCAGATATCCTTGAACCGCTCCTGACCCCGAAAACCTGTGGCGTCATCAGTGGTTCCATTGCCGGGAAATCGACTTTCTTTCGTTTCTCGTTAAAAATCTTTTGTTTTCAAGGCACCTCACGTGTCCTAAACAAATTCAGGCTTAGAAAGGCTCTTCTATTTTACATCACTAAGTTTTTCCCATTTAAAACTTTTGTTTTCGTACACACCTTGTAGTCTAAACAACCGACGCAAAAGACACTTCTTTTCGCTTATTTTCGTATTTACGAGACATGTCTCAAATTACGAAAAATGCTTTGGTCATTTGACCATAGAGGAGGAGAACCAAGCCGAACCCTCCAACAACAATAGGGAAAGGCAAACCAACTCTGTCTTCAACGGAATGGTGGCCCATTCTCGGCCTCAAAAATCCCGGCTCAACGAGTTCTCCACGGTTAGCCGAGGAAGCCCGGTGGCCGAGAAAGCCCAAGCCCTACTAAACACTAGCCCAAAAACTCCCCAAGCTCGCATAAAAACACCAATCGACCACCCCACTTTCCCCGTAACAAATCCTGAGAAGGAAGGAAATCCTAGCCTCCAAATCCAAACCGAGTCGCGGAGGCCGTGGCCATCAACGACGGAGATGGAAATATTTGAAATAGAGGCCAATGGAGGGCTACGGTTCCCTCGAGGGTCACAAAGGTTCTCCCAACGAGCTCCCGCTAACTCGCTTGCTAGTCAAGGCGTGGGGGCAACCGGGTTGACCCAGCCCTTGAGCGCGGACAGCTGGCCAAACGGAGCGTGGTGCATGTAGATGATAGCGAGGAACTGGGGGAAGAGGCACAATCAAATCGCCGTGCGAAGTCCAAAGCTAGACCCTTGGCTCCGGCCAAGGAGAAGGCCGTGGCTCCACGAGCTAAAAAGCAAAAGGTTGATGATCAGAACCCCGAGTTTGTGGAATTCATGCAGAAGATGTGGGAAACCCATCGAAGGCGCCCCGAAGTGTGGCCGCACTATGGACGCCTTCGGCGATAAAATTGCGCGGGCACCGATCCAGAAGGGCAAACCCCCGAGATGGACACCTATGACGGATCCAAAAATGCCAAGAGTCATATGGGAAGATTTGAGGGCCGATGGCTTTATTCTCCGCGGATGAGTCGGTGATGTGCAAAGCTTTGGCTGCGACCTTCACCGGCAAGGCCCTATCTTGGATGCTAGCCCTCAAGCCCCGGTGTATCCGGTCATTCAGTCGATTCGTAGTCCTCTTCCTCAATGCCTTTGCCGGAGCAGTGTGCCCGCTAGACCAAAGACAGATCTTGTCAGGTGTCGACGAGCGCCCAAATGAGCCTACAAAAGATTATATATCCCGGTTCGGGGAAGGTGAGCGAGGAGATTGTGGACTGGACGAGGGGATATCGGACTATGTTTTGAGGCGGCCTCATTAACTCCTTCCTCAAAATGAATTTTGCCTCCAAAGAAACCTAAATCGATGGAGGAAATGTATGAAAGGGCCTCGGCCATTGCCTCCGCCGAAGAGCCTAGTGTGCCCGCTCCCCGAGCTTCTGCGAAAGAAAGGATAAGCCAAGTCCAGGAGACCACCCCAGAGCCCGCTCATGCCAATAATCAGGGCAAAAACAGAGGCCTAGGATCGAAAGGCTCAAAAGGCCGTGGCGAAACGGTTTACACGAGCTCACCGACCCGAGGGTGGTGATCATGAGAGCCTCGGACTTTCCTCCTCCTCCCCCATGCTTCGAAAGCCAAATGAGAGGAGTAGACTTAAATTACGTGAGTTTCACAACGACCACCGGGCACGGGCGAGGATTGTTTCCAGCTGAAGCGAGTAATCCAGCAGAAAATTAATAACGGGGAGCTAACCAAGTGGGTTAAGGGAAACAATACTGCCCCCAATAATAATGATCAGCAGCGGGCACGACACACGCGGGGACCAGACAGGAATGAAAGAGATAATAATGATGACGATTTTGGGGACTATGACATTAACTTCATTGGGGAGGAACCTCCCTCTAGTAGGCAGTTGACCCTCCAAATTCGGACATTAGAGAAGGTTTTCTCCATCCCCGCCCTTGCCCCGGAGGAAGAGCAGGAAATTGGGTTCAAAAGGAGTGAACTTGCCTCCACCCTTTTTCATTCCACGCAGCCACTCACCCTCAGAATGAGAATCAACCGGGCAAACATAGGCCGTGTGTTGGTAGATACTGGAGCTGCCCGCGACATACTCTATTACCATACTTTGATCGGAATGAGAATGACGGAAGCACATCTCACTCCATATGCGGGTATGCTCGAAGGCTTCACAAACCACGCTGTAAGGGTAAAGGGGACGATTGTGTTTGACGTAGCTATTGGGGAAAAACCCATGCAGAAGACGGCCAAGATAACTTTCATGGTGGTCGATCTTCCTTCCCAATACAATGCCATTCTCGGCGTAACTGCTCAGGCCGAATTGGGAATAGTTGCGTCCGTCCCCCACCAAAGGGTGAAATTTAACACCCCGGGCGGGGTTGCTACCATCAAGAACCAGCCCGGGAGATTCCTCCGAGCACTTTGGAGGAAAAAGGAAAGAACGAGAAAGGCCGAGACATCACGCATGAGATAGAGGGCGAGGACAAAATAATAGAGGGAAAAAGCGAGGACAAGTCACAAAAGGGGAAAGCCCTTGCACTCCCGCCGCCACCCGTACCAATTGGCATGCTTTCTTTCCATTCCACAAGGGTGGAGCTCAAGATGAGCAGAAAATCAAAGCAGTTAGGCCGCCTGTTGAGGGAGGTTATATTGATCGAGGAATAGAGGGGAAATTGACCGTGATATCATATATTCAATGGCAACAACGGCCGAAGCTCGAGTCAACCCCCCAACTATTGTCATTGACTCCTGCACAATCGTGAAATCGGCGACCTTCAACCTAACAGACGAGCTCGAGGAGGTGGTAATCAATCCCAGCTTCCCAGAGCAAACAGTTAAGGTTGGGGTGGAAATTCACGGCGAGGAAAGAAGGATACTTATTGAGTTCCTTAGAGCAAATTGCGATGTGTTCGCTTGGAGGGTGGAAGATATGCAAGGCATCGGCGAGACGTGATCCTCCATAAAATCAACGATGACCCCTCCTTCAAAAACATTCACCAGAAATCCAGATATTTCTCCCCGGAGAAAGAGATTGCCATCAAGGAAGAGGTGGAAAAGTTGCTAAAAGCGGGGATAATAAAGGAGATCTCCTACCCCAAATGGCTGGCCAATGTGGTCATGGTTAAGAAATCCAATGGCAAATGGAGGATGTGCGTTGATTTCACCGATCTCAACAAGGCATGCCCCAGATTGCTTCCCTCTTCCTCGCATAGGCAGTTGGTGGATTCTATAGCCAGGACCACGAGTTCTAAGCTTCATTGATGCCTACTCAGGCTACCACGAGATCCGAGATGGCTCCTGAAGATGTCCGCTCTGTAGCCTTCATTCTTTGCGAGCAAGACATGCTTGCTACGCTATGATGCCCTTTGGGCTAAAAATGCAGGAGCCACATATCGGCGCATGGTCAATCTGGTCTTTAAAAGCCAACTAGGCGAGAAATGCGGGAGGCCTACATTGACGACATGGTCATAAAAACTAAGGAAAACTCCCACGAGCTCGATGTGGAGGAAACCTTCAAAAACTTGCGCCATAACAGCATGAAGCTAAACCCCCTTAAGTGCGCTTTCGGGGTCAAGGCGGGCAAGTTCCTCGGATTCATGGTCAACCAAAGAGGGATAGAGGCTAATCCGAGAGAAAATCCGAGGCCCTATTAGACATGAAACCTCCTGCTGCGTGAAGGATGTACAAAAACTTCAATGGTCGCATCACCGCACTTGGCGCTTCATCTCGCGGTCGGCGAGAGAGATGCCTCCCCTTCTTCAAAACTCTCAAAGGGAAGAGAGGCGATGAATTTACATGGAGCAGCGAGTGCCATCGGGCTTTGAAGAAGTCAAGACATACCTCGGGCGGCCACCTCTACTCGCGGCCGGTGCCGGAGAAGAGCTTTTACGTATTTGCAGATTGCTTGATACGCGTGCTTTTGTTCTTGTAAGGGAGGAGAATAACTCCCAAAACCAGGTTTATTATGTAAGTAAGGCCTTTGTCCGCCGTAGAAGGGCGTTATCTTAATATAGAAAAGTTAGCTTACGCCTTGCTTGTATACTGCTCGAAAATTAAGAGCCTACTTTTACGCACATCCTATAAGCTGTACTAGCTGAGGCCCCGCTTAGAAAGGTTTTACATAAACCCCGAGTCCTCGGGGAGAATGCTAGCTTGGTCTATAGAGCTCACCGAGTTCCGGATCACCTACTCCCAGAAAGACAATCAAAGCGCGAGGCCTTAGTTGATTTTGTAGTAGAATCATCATTCAAATTAGCGGACGGCGACCTCGGAAAAGAAAGCGAGCGAGAATCGAGAAGATGACCCAAAAGCCCGAGCACGAAATTGTTCAACGAGGAGCGTCCGGAAGAGGTGTGGACTTTATATGTGGACGGCTCCGCGAGCAAGTTAATCGGTGGAGCGGGCATACTTCGGTGCACCCTGCGGAGAAATTCATGAGGGCCTTGAGATTCAAGTTCGAGGCATCAAACAATCGAAATTTGAATATGAAAGCGATCATAGCGGGCATGGAGCGGCAAGAGACTTGGGAGTTCGGAATGTTGAGATCAATAGTGACTCTCGGCTCATAGTTAATCAAATTAGGGGGAGTATGATACTATCGGCCCGTACTAACTCGATCTTGTGACCTCGCAAAAACCCTCATCAAAAATTTCACTTACTATGAAATTTGAACCAAGTCATGAGAGAGGACAATGTGGAAGGCTGACCTCCTCTCAAGAATAGCAGAGCAAGAAATTGGTGAGTTGGAGACAAATTGCCGGATTGAATTCACGGAGAGACCTGCTATAGATCGAATACGAGATAAACAATATTGAGGATCAAGTAAGGGGCTGGGTGGATGAAATGAAGGATTACATCGAGAAGCAAACCCTCCCGAGGATCCGGTAAAGGCTAGAGCCATCGAACGGTGTCCGCGAAATACCTCGTCCTCGATGGGGTGCTTTCGGCGATCATTCACCAAGCCTTTACTAAGATGTGTTAAGACTCACATGGTCACCAACTTACTCTATGAGGTTCATGAAGGAGTTTGTGGCGGACATCCAGTGCTCGCACCCTCTCGAGACAAGATCAAATTCCAAGGATTCTTTTGGCCCATGATGAGAAGGGATGCGCGGGAGTATGTTAGAAAATGTGATAAGTGCCGGAGATTTGCGGACATCCACTAGACTACCATCAACGGAAGCGAGACTTTGGTAGTACCATCGTGGCCGTTTGATACGTGGGGATAGATCTTATTGGACCATTTCCAAGCTGCTAGAGGAAGCATCAGTATCTTTGTGGTGGCCGTGGATTATTTTACCAAGTGGACGGAAGCAAGGGCTTGGCCACTATTTCCGAGGATAACACTATCGGTTTGTCCACGACCACATCTATTGTCGATTTGGGGTTCCCCAGAGCAATAATTTCGAGATAATGGCACCCAATTCTCCGCAAAATTCAACTGCTTGAATGTGTGAGAATGAAGGTGCAACACCGTAAGTCCTTGATTGCCTATCCTCGGGAAATGGTCAAGGCGAGGCCGCGAACAAGCTAGTCCTAAGCGCCTTAAAGAAAAATTTGGAAGGACGAGGAGGGACGTTGGTTGGACGAGCTCCGGATCGCATTATGGGTTGTCCGCACCACGATAAGAAATTCAACGGAGAAACTCCGCTTCTCGCTCACGTATGGGTCGGAGGCAATGGCTCCGGTTGAGGTAGCCCTACCCTCGTGCGAGTCACATACTTCGACGAGTCTCAAAACGAGGCAAACGAAGGTGTGACACGGACGATCTCGAAGAAAGAGAATGCGGGCACATGAAAAAATGGTGAACTACAAACGAAGCGAAGAAGCACCATGATAAAAGAGTAAATAAGAGGAGTTTTCGGTTGGAGGTGGGTACTCGAAGCGTAGAGGTCAGGGACCCAAACAGTTTCAACAAGCTGTCCCCGAAATGGGAAGGTCCATATGAGGTCACAAAGATAGTCAAAGAGGGCACCTATATGTTGCGACCAAAGAGGGAGAAGAGCTTAAGCACGCACTGGAATAGCGACCACCTTAAGAGATACTTCTTTTGAAGTCTTTGTAATTTTTGGAAGGAGTATAGACTATATATATATAAGGGAGAAGTTATCATCATATTTTGATGCAAAAATCAATTCCACCGGCCTCAAAAGCTAAGGTGGATGCCGCGTGCGGATGCCGGTGAGTTCGAGAGCCAACATATGAGCTCCTGCTAACGTGCGCAAAGATCTAAGGATCCGCATGCCTATATATGTACAAAGATCCATTACGATCCGTGCGTGATCGCGGGGAGGACTCTCTCTGCTCGCGTGACACCACCAAAAATAAGTGGATATAGATGAACGTAGGTACAAAGGCCATGATGCCGTGCCCTACGGACTCTAGTGGGGACAATGACACGAAGTCCGGACCCGCTAATTGCGCGAAGGACCTCGTTAGGGCCGTTACTCGCATGCTGTATGTGACAAAGGCCTACATATAAGCCCGTTCACCCCGAGATCGCCACGAGACCCTCACGAAAAACCTTAGGGAGTTTTGAATAAAGGGTCAAATAAGTGAGAACCTCCAATAAGGGGATACGGATGCCGGGGTTAAAGGGCCTCTATGCTAAAATATGCTCCTACCTTTACATTGCGCGGACAATAGCCTCACGGCCACCTTACGCATGCCCTATGAAAGTATGCTTGCCTTGGCTACTTTTGACTTACACCACGGCTCATGAGTGGGAATAAGTGTAAATGGATGAGAGTGATCAAACTAGTTTAACAAAGCCAAATAGACAAGCTGGGGTCAAGACCCTAACTTTGCCACAAGGCTAAACAAACGCGATCATAGAAGAATAAGAGTGACTCTCACAAAAAACCTAAGGGTTTTGAATAAAGGATTAGGAAAACTCAAAAAATGCGGGCGAAAGGGCCTACTAAGGCTGCTTGCCCTTGAAGGAAGAGTATAAAGTTAATTGCAAGTCAAAAGCCTTTGGAAAAAGTGATAAGGCAAGAATACAAGTATTAAGATGCTCGAAGATTGCCAAACTACTTTCCCAAAAATAGCCTACGAGACAAGCAATTAAGATAAAAATAAAGGAGCCAAGTTGAGAAAAATGCTTCTATTTATATTAAGAAAGTATTTACAAATTCCTACACTATTACAAAAAGAGATCCTATTCTACTACAACAAGAAAAAGCAAAAAATCCTAAACTATAGGAGCTTGGTCCTTGGCTGCATCTGTGATCTCCACAGCCGCACCATACGTGCCCGCTTACGAGAAGTTGGAGTTGGGGAAGGAAGACGGGTCATCGAGAATCTACGGTTATAGGGTCGAGAGATGGGCTCGGTAGAGCGGAGTGGGCTAGGCTGCCAGCGAAGGAAAGAGGTCTCAGGGTGGTCCCCGGAAGAACTGAGCCGGGGCATCCCCCAAGGATAAAGGGTTGTCCCCGAAGCGCGAGCATCCGGTTCGGAGAATCGGTCCGGCGATCACTTCGGCCACCGGGCGAGAGAGGCCGGCTGCGAGAGAGATCAAACCCTTGACCTCTTCCTCGGACGGAGGAACTAGCGCATGCCGGGCACACACTCCGCATCGGTAGCAACTTGAGTGGAGAGCAATTACGGCCAAGCTAGCTTTGCCACGGAGAACATGCCGTGGCCGCGAAGTTCCGGATCTGTGTCCGGACACTTTGCCTCATCTTGGGCCAAGCACTCCGCGGTGGGCGAGTCGAGTTCTTATACTCCTCGGCAGCTTCTTCGCGAGCCTCGGCCGGCATCCTCTCCCTCTCCGGCTCAAAGCTGCGTAAGGGGTAGCGGTTTCTCGGAGAGCTCATCGGCCTTAGCCTCCGGGAGTTTGACCGACTCCTCCGCGGCTCCCGAGTTTGGTTGCGAGCTCTTCATTTCTTTGCTCCGGCTTGGTCTTGTGCCCGCGGAGCTCATTCCGCCCGACCCTTTGCCTTTTCTAGGCTCTGCTCCGGCTCGGTCACCCGCTCCTGGAAGCCACTTGAGATCGGACTCCATGGTCGCGAACTCCTTTTCCTTGGCATCGGGGAGGGAGCTCGGAGTACCCACCTTCTCACAGGCCTGCTCCCGGTTCGCGGAGTTGCCCGCCGGGTCCTTGGTGTTCTTTGGCAAGCTCGGCGGACAGTGTCACTTGTGAAGTCTCCGGAGCCTCGTGGCCTTGTTGCCCACTGCGAGGAAGAAGGTCGAGAATTAGGTGGAAAATCAAAGGCTAAGTGAGGAAGCGGAAGAAAGGTCCCTACCTCGGTAAGGGCAACCCCAATATCCCCATCAAGGGTGACGGGTTCTCCTTCTCGGCCACACAGTGGTAGAAGTCGAGGCAAAGAGCCGGTTGATCGGCCAATGCCCGGCGAGAATTTTGGGCTGACCAGGGCATATAGGTCTACCCCAGTAATGGCGGGCACGTCCCCACACCTTCCTTTTCTCCCATGCCTCCTCGCGGGTGGCAGGAGGAAATCGGATAGGCAACCGAGCAAATTGTCCCCGCGGCGGAGGGAGCGGTAGTAGAGGTAGTGGCGGCGGTTGGAGGGCTACGGCTAGGGGTATCCCCCACTTTACAGGTCTTCGAAGACCTCTCCTGTGCGTCGAGTCGGCCTCTCTCTCGGTCCTTTTCTTGGGCTCCTAGTTGTGCCGGAGGCAATAGTGCGGCGGGAGATGATGCCGGACAGCAGTGGGTGGTGGAGGACCCGGGGAGGTGGAGCGAATTCCGGTTTTGAGAATGATTACGGGAGCGGGGTAGAGGATCCCGGTTTTCTGCTCGCAACGAGGCACGGTCTTGTCTTTTGTAGGAACCCCTCCCGTCTCATTACGCCTCTTCGAGCGGCTTCTTTGTTGGCCTTCATGTTCTTGGCCTTCGGTTGAGCGGCGCTTAGTGGAGGAGCCATCGAAATTATGCAGTGGGATCTACTCTGGAGGGAAAGAAAAATGGTTAGCAAAGCAGTTCAAAAAATCAAAAGCAAAGTAAATTGGCAAACAGTTTCATAGTGGAATCAGAGACCAATTATTTCGGGGGGATCGCACTCAGCGCCCAGCATACAGGTCTTACAGTCTGCCTCGAACTGGTAATGTTCGTGCACCCGCCAATGGGTCGCGGGGCGAGGCTCTATCACTACTGCAGGGGCATGTGGGGCGCCCTCCTGCGAGAGCCGCCCCGAGTAGATCGATAGAAGGCTCCTCCTCCACTATGGCGCCCACGTCATATACGGGCTCCTCCCCGCAGTCCAAATAGAGGGCCGAGATGCCTCTCTATGGCGGTGCGCAGTGCATCGGGTGTGGAAGGGTCCGGATATT